>JAVXUP010002297.1:0-143216 GCA_033070095.1 Escallonia herrerae
GGCTAATCAAACTTTATACTGTTATATTTATATATTTATTCAATTTAATATAAGTTCATCTACATGACATGGATATGCCCGAAACAGCCATGTGGCATGTCAAGCTTTCAAGTATGGGCAGTAGTCGGTTGGCCATATATATATATATATATATATATATATATATATATAGACACACACGTATTCATATGCCCACACACTATACCTTTTTGGTACATTAAAGATCTAAAGTAAAAAATAAGAGTGGGGTTTATTAATAATACGCCCAACCAACAACAAGAACACTAAGTGGCAGGAGAAGACCATTCGAAGCGGTCCTTGGATTTGATGCTCTATGTATCTCTTCCGCTATCAGCTTTTGATCTAAATTTAATTTCAGCGAATGCGATACTTATCTTTTCTGCTTCAATTCGGTGCTATTCCGTAGTTGTAAATTTTATTGAGCTAAGCATTTGTTTATGATACTGTGGGCGTATCTATCTTGGTTCCTTAGATTTAGCCAAAAAGAAAGGCGGATCCTCTCGGGGGCAAGGGGGATCATGAACACCCCCCATTTGTGCAATATTGCATTTTGATTGCTATTTTGATTGGTACCAAATTTTAATTTTGTAACATTCATGCCATCAGTAGTGTTAAAAATTGCCAGAAAGTGGTTTTGTGGTAGATTCTGAGTGGTAACCACTTATCTGGTTATGACAGGTGCTACATCTTCCATCTACGAATATATGATCTGTAAGTTTTTTAATTAGAAGATTAGTATGCTTTTATATTTTAGTTTAATCAAACTCAAAAGGAGTCTCTCTTGCTAGATTATAATAAATGTATGGTATACTGTACACATATAAAATGTATTTGTATAAAAGTCGATTAAATCTACACACCATTTTTTTGTGGAATGACCATATTATTGTTGTTTAGAGATAGATAATAAAGTTATGGATTTAAATGTGACTCGAGCTTGTTTATCATCATCTAACGTACTTAGTTGATCATTTTCTATGTAAATTTGAACATCGTAAATAAATTTCTTTTATCTTGACAGTCCATCTTTTTATGTCTTTTTGACTCCCTATAATTGCATTTCGAGGATCGATCAGCTCCAGGACAAAATAGAAAAGAGAAACAAAAAAAGAAAAAAACCACCACCTCTTGAATCAACATTAATACTTCTGGTGGAGTTGGACAAATTTCTAACATGGGAGTGAGCTGTACGTACAAAGAGAGACATAACTTCCAAGGGAGTGTATGTGGTAGTATATATATATATATATATATATAGACACACACACACACACACGCTGCATTCTTAAGCAACAAATCATTCTCTGGAAATCAACCCACGCTCACCCAAGATTCTAGCCTTTCCATCATGTCTATCTACATTCAATTCATGGTTGCATGGGGTTGACCTTTTCTCAACTTTAACATTGCATGATCAAAGTTTCCATTATAGCAGGTCTCCACCATCCTTCGTTTTCTCAACAATTTTCGCCTCACGTCCATTGCCTTACCCAAAAAAAGTAACCTTACTTGATATTTGCTTCACATATCATAGTTTGAGTTAGATGTAAGCGCTCTTATCATGTATCGTGTATAGACCTAACGAAATAAGACTCCGTACCTACATGTCTAATCTATCTGTTGGAAAAAAAAAATGGGTTCGGACATTAAAACCTAAGACCTGCTGAAATTGGACTCGTACCGGAACCGACCATAGATCTGGTTCGGATACAGATTATCTAGACTAGGGCAAATTCTGCCCAGACCCGTTTTATCACGACTCAATTGGGTATCACATGTAGCTGATGGTTCGACCCGTTCTCGATATATAATCGTGTAAACTGTAGAATATATATAGACATTTAATTTGAACTTGTTTTTTTTTATGTGCAATTATGTATAATGTACGACGATATGCGAGTGTATTATACGCCTAATAAGCGTTGTCAACGTTCCTTAATATGCTCCGTGAATTAGAAACCGACCTATTTTTGGATATGATTAGTTTAACAAGCAGCAATGCTGGGGTTTCATATACCAATAAAAGCTTTTCAACGAAAGGCTCTTCATTTATGTTTTCTGGTGGCCGACCTAATGAATTCCTCAGCTAACAGCCTGGTTTGATACTGTACTATGCTATAATCCTCTTTCTTTCACAGCACTTGGTACGATTCATGCATGGATTCAGATGGAGAGAAAGCTTTCTGATTAAAGTATTGCTTTTGAAGTGTTTCAAGATTCTAAACAAGTTTCCCAAGGAAACCATGCATGATGGCTGGCTGGTTAATTAAGGAGGCTAGGCCTAGCATGTTCATCCATGCCCCATGCACATCTGCACCAGTTGGCACAAGCGCGTTTGGAATTAATTTGGCGCATTTTTTTAAGAGGAAAGAAACGTTGGTTTTCTACCTAACGTACAGAGCCTTTGAAAGGCTGTTGAAGTGACACAACATTACATACCTTTTGGGACTGGATATGGCAGCCAACCCTTCCAGCAGAACAACCCACATTCTTCAACCAGAGGGAGTTGCGTGATTAATGGAGTTTCTTTTATTAGCCGCACTCTAGTGATTTGCATCTCTGTTTCTTGTTTTTTTTGGCGATAATGTTGTTAGTAAAGACACATTTTTTCCTCCTTGACACGACATGAGAATTATTGAGCGCACAAGAAAGTTGATGAATGAACGATCAAAATCATGATTGGTGAACTTGTTTAGCATACAATTTTTGTCATATAATGGTATTGCTTTACAAACATACCTCCGTAAAGATGATTTTTTTTAACACTATCAGAACATTGATGAGACATTTGAAAAGTTCCGTGAAAAGGTGCAAGCATGTATGCCGTCTCCTAGACAAAAAAGGAGATTAATTGAACCACTTTTACCAAGTTCAAGCTTAAACCGATACAATGAACTTCTCTGTAACATTAAAAAAATGATTTGCGTGTATACGGATGTTCAACTTGACTTCTGAGGTTTAGCATAGGATAGTGTTTACATTTCCAACCATCCAAAAGGTCTAAGTTTCACTTTTTGTAACTAAAGCCTTAGATCTGAGCGAATGGATCCAAGATGAAAGCACATTTTACAAAACGGATGATCAATTTGAGTTTTACTCGTAATTGCTTAATTAGGAACTCGCTCGTGCGACAAACCAATCCAATCTGGTGTTTAGTCAAATCTTCAGACAGTTTGATTATGATTATCATGTCAAATAATTGTTCAGCTGGAACTTGTCTTAAAGTTTGACGAGTCTCGATTTGAGCTACACGACTCAAATTTTGAACACTTAAGTCTCCTAAGTCGCATATTAATCTTGGAAAGAAATCAAAGCAAAGAAGCAAAAGCTACAGATGGATAAAAATATGTTGGAGCGATTGGGATGATATTGATATTTTTGTGCTTGATGGGGCTCATGAGTCGTCATCGTCCCAAAGGTACCACGGCTGGATTTACCTTCTGAAAATCTGAGTGTCAAAAGGTTGTGGGTGGTTTCAGACAATTCCACCAAACAGGCTGGTGGAGAGTGGGCCTTTTGATAGTTGCTTCTCTCTGAATCAGTTTTCATTAGAATGGGGACACCCACTACCCACTTTGTCTTAAAGCCTGGGTTGGCCCTCTTTGCCCGTTGTATGGCATAAGAACTTTTCCGCGCCGAAGCGCTAAGAGACCTGTTCGTCGAGAGAAAGCGTGAGCATGATAATTTTAGAGCGAACACCGGAGTGCAGCTTTAGAGCGAACACCGGAGTGAGCGGGTGCAAGGGGAGAAGTCAACAAAGCAAGGAATGAAGTGGGAGAGCAAGGAATGGAAAGAACAACCAACAGTGAATAATAATAATGATAATGAGAAGGAATTATAGTTTTCTGACATGGAAGGCAAGGCCCAAAAGCACAAGGGTGGGCTTTTGAATGAAAAGTGCTGGCCTCACCTTGTAATACCTAAACAAAAGTACACATATTCTTCCTAGCAATACTCTGTGTGTGTGTGTGTGTGTGACCACCATTGGAATGGGGCTCACTCTCTGCTACAAATCTACAGCATATATTGTTTTCCAGAATCAAGAATAAATGGGACAACTTGTTGTGGGGTACATATGATCCAAACCTGATAGCTGTTCTGTGTGTGTGTGTTTTGTGTAAGCAAGGAGAGCTACTGTGACTATGGTTGCCACTAACAATTGGACCACGCTATGGGCTGATCATGTATCAGATCCACAGGGTGGTCCAATGTTTTATCATAATCATAAGTTGAAGTGTTTCCTGGGCCGACAGTCCTCTTTACCACTCTGCTGCACAGTTTTAGTACAAAGTTATGATACACTCTTTTCGTCAGTGTTTCTACCACCACAAACAATGATCATTTAAACCTTACCAAGGACATGGAATGGAGAGGTGTTTTTGGATAATGTCTTACCCTGAAATCTGAATGTTGTGGCCATGCCCCGGTGACTTAAGGTCATAATTTCAACCCCCTTTGTGTTTTTTCATTCCTCTTCTTTTTGCTAAGAATGTACTTTTTAAACAAGTATTGTTGACCTTGTAATGACAAACAGAGGGGTGGATTAACATATTAAAGGAACTTGAAACGTATTTGTTCAGTCGAAAAAGATTGTAGGGTGGCAACATTATCATTATCAGATTTTTCCTAGAGAAGACAATTGCTCATAGTTTTTTCGAAAATCTGGTAGAAAAAGAGAATACCTCAGAGTATTACACCAAATAAGAATATCTGGGAGTATTGTGAATTTTTTGCGTGCTTCAGTTTGTGGGTTGGTAAGCAAGAAATGTTGGACTATGGCCTCATCCTATCTGAGTACTGCGGTTCGAGTTGAGATTGGGCTCGATCACAGCCTTGTTTGTAGTTTGGCTGCTTTGGCACTCTAGCCTGATACCCAGAAAATGCAGGGGCCAGGGAGTCAGCTTGAAGTCTACACAAGCCCAGGTTAAAGATTAAAGTTTTATACCTTGGAAGTTTAAACCAAGAATGTTAACGGGATCTCAGCCGAGTGATGTCCATAGGTTGAATTAGAGCAGTGGATTGGGTTAGATTCGCTCTTATGACAGCCCGCAAAAGCCCGTTTCTACCAACAAACTTTAAAAATAAAGTTAAAATCTTTATCATTGTATGTTAATCGGGCATCTATTATCCAAGATGATAATATCTTCAAGTTATATTTACGTATTAAGCCGTTGATACCAAACTCTAGACGGACCGTGGTTTAAAGACCTAGAGGGCAATCGTACGAGACGATACCAACGTAGATTTTGGGATTTAGGCACGAAAAAAAAAGAGTAATTGAAAATTTGCCCACTCTAATGCAAGTTTGGAGTAGATTCCAACGCTTTTTTTCCCCACATTCTCAAATCCCTGAACAAGAGCAAAGCGAATCTATGTCACCACAGGGGCACTGCCTGTGGTGCACACAAAAACGCTGTCGTTTTGTTTAAATGGGCTGCAGCCCCCGATTGCTTCTAATCCACTCTCTCTTACTCCCTTGTATTCTCCTTTCTATCCCTTATTATGTATACCAGACATTGTGAGAGTTGGTTCTGATTACATGATGGAAGATAGATGGAGAATAGACATTGTAGGAGAAAGGAGAGGAGGAGAATTAAAAGGCCTCCTCCGTTGCCGTACAATGGCGCCGTTGGGTCCTCACCGCAATGCCAAGCATTCACAAAGGGGTTCGACGACGGCTCAGGGAGCTCATGAGCAATCACTGATCATATCGTCGATGCTGCCGTCACAAATCGGCGGCGACAGCTCACCCGGTCCCCCACCGATCATGCAATCCGAAACCGCAAATGGGTAGGCACAGACTTCGGTCCACTGCTTACCAGAGTAGTTTCCAACCCATGCATGGGATAAGGTGTAGCAGTGGCGCGCGGAGCTAGAAAAAAATCTTAAGGTGAGCCCCTAATATAAAAGCGAGAATTAGTCACAAAAATTGTCAAACTCTCAATCCAAAGTTTAAAATCCCAACAAGCCTCCATCCGAAACCTACAACACCTGCCACCCATGAGCAGCAACTGCAATCTAAAATTAAGAATCTCACTAGCAATCGAAATTCCCAATTGCAAATTGTAATTTCTAATACCCATTTGTCAAATTCTAAATTGAAAGGGAAAAAGAAAGAAAGAAATGGTTTAAGTTCAAGGAATTAGAAATTTTAAGAATAAAAACTGAAAGTCTGGATCTTACTTGCATTTAAAGTGGAGGATTAGGATTTGCGACTTTTCACGGAGGCAGTGATGCAATTCCATTAATCAATGGAATGATGGTGGCTTTATATTGGGTTGGGGGGGGGGGGGGGGGGAGCTACGATTTTTCATGATTTTCAGGCTAAAGAGATTGTGGCGGAGAAAGTTAAGTGAGATAGATTTTTGGAAAGAAAAGATGAGAACATCAATGGTCACTCCATCAGAGCAATGCACCACGAAGAATTGCAATGCCGAAGGAATCGACGAATCGAGCAATACACCATGACTTCACCCATCCTGCCGTGATTGGATCTACCGTCTACGTGGCTACGCCCTTCGCCAGAGGTGGACCGACATGTGGAGGCAGTGGACTGTGGAGTTTAGGGCATGAGGCCGATAAGGGTACCAAGGAGACGTTATGCTTTGTTCGTTATGTAACTTACAGGCTTTAAAAACAAAGAGACTTTGAAAACAGTAAAGAATAAAGAAAAAATTGTGTTGACTTTATGTCTCGACTTTGTTTTTTGTTTTTTCTTTCCCCTTTTTCTAATATAAGTTTAACAATGTAAATGACTAAAAAGACATTTTTTTAACTATCTTTAGAATTTTTTAATAACTTAACAGTTAAAATGACTAGAAATATCTTTTCCATAAGCATTTTATTAAATTTTTAGGTTGGCATTTTTTTTTCATGAGATCAAATACACCATATAAAATGAAGAAAATCATAGAGAAGCAGGTGGGCACCGGCCCACCGGTGCCCCCCACTCCCTCCGCCACTGGTCACTCCTATTATGGATGGGAATTGAGAGGAGATTCTGGTTTATAAACAAAGAAAGAGGTGGAGAAAGGAGAGGCCGCAGCCCGTGTTAAGCAAACCATATCGTTGCTATTTGCATCACAGGCAGTGCAGTGCGCCTGTGGCGACAGACAGATTTGATTTGCCTGCCCTTACATGAAAGCAGCATATTAACAGGATTCTGCAGTTGGCATGTTTAACTTAAATAGGTTCTTCTTTCTCAAGTGATATGCTTGTACAGTTCGAATGGTGTCTCCACGCATGAGATCAAAAAGGAGGAGACAGTTAGCAGTCAGTGGCCAAATGTGTTCAATTCAGCTTGATCCATCAATTACTTGTAAGGTCAGACAAAGTGCTCAGTTGGGTATTCATGTTCATATCCATTGTAATCATAGTATAGTCTCTCGCCCTTTGGTATATCTCTGTTTGCAATCAGTAACACCCGACACTCGCCATTGACATCAAACCTTACACATTTTACATTCTGCTTCTTTTTCCCATCCCTGCATCAGTAAGAAAATGGGAAAGAAGATCATCATAAATTATCAATATTACAGCAAGAAACACCTTTGTCCTCAGTTCTCAACTCTATAAAGGAAGAACGCAGCTTGTTTTAGTATATGTAAAACTTTTTTGTTTTCTGATACATGTTTGGCGAAGGTGTCCAGTTATTGAGAGAATTGATCTTTTTTTTTTCCTTTTTTCCTGTGGACAATGATCAAGTTATCTATTGAAGTTGCCTCGTGGTTTCATGGTCTATAAATCTACACGGATATGTAGCACAAATTGTGTCTGATGAGCAACAATGAAGAAAGAAATTCTAGCTGAGTAAACAATGTAAAAGGTGCGGATGAACTTACGGGGTATGATTATTGATGCCATTAATGAAGCGAGCAATATTACTATGCCTGTCAGGACAGATGACTAGTCTTTTGGAAGGATCAGCAGCAGAAAGAAGAGACATCATACTATCTCCAGCATCATTTTCCCTGTTCTTTAAGTAATCAACATCTCCAACGTACTCTGTAATTATTGTTAGATCTCTTATGAACTTATCTGCCTCTACGGTGAATCTGTAGCAATCATGAGCAGACTAAATTTAGGTCCCGAAAATAAAAAAATAACTTCATAGGCATCAGAGTAGAGCATAGGTTTTCTACTCACCCCTCTAGATAGTCATACACAACCATAAGAGGTGGCCATTCTCCTTGGTTCATCATGTTCTTGCACAAATTTAAGGTATCCGTATCTTCTTTTGATAAAACCTGAAATGCAGTAATCTAAAATCTTAAGCAACACTGTATCAGGTTAACATGCTATCAGATAGCTATTTCTTAAACATCAATCAAAGTACTGTTGATGCTACAAAATAATATGCACATGTGGTACTAAATGCTATTGAAGATTTGGCATAAGTTCTAGTGCATGCAACAATATATTTTAGACCCTTAGTTTAGACTACCAACGTGCTAAGCTAATGAAATATGAAACAACGTGCCGCTAGTAAGCTCAGCATTGGCTTGTTAAGGCTCAGAAATATGTTCCTTGTGGCATGAGACCGAAGTGTTTGCTAACATCCAGCTAAGCAACAAGCATACTAATGATTTCTCAAATTTATAATTATCTTCTGGTACTGTTCAAGTATAGACAATGTTAACGTGCTCCCACTAGCTGTGATCAAGTCCAGTTTGAGATTTTCACTTGTCAATTTGAAGTCTTGATGGCATTCCTTTATACCTGCATTCCTCCTGGCTCAAGAGCAGCACAATTTGCTGACCTTGGGGCCATGCCAGGGATATAAGTAAGCTCATTGCTGAATGAAGCCCCGGTTGTCGTCAATGCCGTGGCAAGTGAAGCCATTTGTTTTAATCTCCTTGCAGGATCCTCACTTGGATTGAATGGCAATAACTTTCTTTTCTTCTTTGAGGTTACTAAGCTACTTGTGCGCCTTCTTTTCTTTCGGCTCTCTAAGATGATAAGAAACAAATGGCCTCGATCAATTTCACTTGTAGAAAATAAGAGCATTAACCATGGGAATACATAGACCAACGAACAACTGAGATGCCCTTTACCTAAGCACAACTTTTTGGTGGTTTGCGAGGACTTTTGAATGCGGAAGAAATCAACAATTTTGGTTTGAACCAAAGGAAAGCCTGCACATAGTAAGAAAAAAGATGAATTACTGGGTAGATCAAGTCCAGAAACATTTCAATAGTACTTATTTCGTGCTCTTTTCCTCCTGTAGGAGATGGTGGGTGTAGTGTCAATAAACATCGAGTGAGATAAAAGACCTATTTAACTAACTTTAGTCCAGTTGAAAAGCTTTGGATTGATTTAGACTGTAAACCTCAATGACACTGCAGAGTCACTTTAAATCAATTTTGTTGGCAATTATCTGAACAAAGGGTACAGTGGTTCTGCATATTCTTGAGAAGTGCAATCGACCTAAGCAAATTCTTCCCAAGAACAAGAACCTAGATATGTGCAAAAATAACAATTCCCTTGATTTGGCTTGAATGAAATAAATCCTGATGTTCCTTGTTGCTTTCACTCTACCTCCAGGTATTTAGAAGACAATAGTATATGAAACTCCAGAAGTGATAACAATTCAGAAACTTGTTCAATCATTATTCTAATCTATTAGGGCGAAATTGACGATACACTAAAACCCTGAACACAAATAGAGACAAATTCAAGCAATGTGTGTAATTGGACAAAAATGATCTTAAGAAGAAAAATAAATTCTCACATGCTTCTAATTGACATATTGGGGCAACCAAATTAAAACCTCTCTGCTACCTCGTATGAATTTAGTCATACTAAACATAGTTAAAGCAGATTTACAGTAATAAAGTAGCACAACGTCAAGTACATGCTCCTCCATTTCATAATTTGTCCCCTTTGACTTTTTTGCGAATTCCCATCATAGATTTTAGACACTTAAATATTATCTCTAATCTGTATTCTCATCTTAGTTTGACTTGTCAAATCATACTTATCTGATATGCATTTACTATCTAAGTACATGAAGACTTTGATTTCATCCGACAAATTCGCAAAAACGGAGTACGTTAAAAAGACACAGTTATAACCAGCAAAACCCAGTGACCAATCAAAATGATGAACTTACTCTTGGGTCTTTTGTGACTGGTGCAAGAAGGGCAGAACCAAGAGCCTGCAGGGACCGAGACAAGCACAGGCCTCAGGCAGAACAGGTGGAACCCTCGGTCACATTGGTCACACAGTAGCAGCTCCGCCGCAAACTCGCCGGACCCACATTCCTCGCAGCAAGTGTCAGCGTGATTTCGCTTCGATTTCGATATTTTTTTGGGCGATTTTTGGGGTGCTGGAGCTTGGGTGCGCCGCCTGTGTGGCACCATTGGTGAAGGTTTCATCGTGGTTGTGAACAGAGGAAGACAAGGGTTTACATAAAGGGCTTGGTGTACAAAGAGGAAGTTTCCTTAAAAGGTAGATGTAGTGAAGAGCAAATGGGGTTTGCCCCCGCGCGAAAGAAGTTGGTTTCGCGGGCTAATTCGTTGATTTCACGGGATTTGTTGGAACTTGGCGCCAAATAGCACGTGGCACGTGACATATTTACTGGCACCAATTGGCACGCGGCACGTGACAGAGAACTACTATTCGTTGTTTTTTTTCTTTTGCCGTTTGGTTCTTTGCGCTTGCCCGCTTCTAAAACAGTTTCTATTTTTTGCTTTTATTTAATTTTAAAATTTTAAAATCGTCGATCTTTGATAGACAATTTTATAAAACATTTTTCAAAATGGAGCTATTTTTTAAAACCTTATTTTGAAGTTTTCAATTTTTTTTTGGAAAATATACCTTTCAAATTTTGTTAAAAGTATTTTATGTGTCTTTCTTCCCTTCAATCTTTATCATCAATCATCACCCAATAACACTAAACCACAAACATCGCCAACTATCATAGTCATTGATTGTCACCACTACCGACTAGTATCCCTAAACACAAAACTACAAACACTGCCAACAACGACTAAGACCGCTCGCTGATCTGCCACCACCACTAATCAAAACAGCCAAAACCAAATCAGTCAATATTGCCATAGCCACTCACCACCACCGCTACCAGCGACAAACACCCACGAACACCGCCAACCACCATTACCACTGACCAGCATTGCCGAACACCAAACCCTCCAACATCGGTCACTACCACGGCACCACCACCCCTCTAAATCCAAATCTACCATCATACCGACCACCATTATTCCTACAACAAACACCAACACGAGATTTTATCCATCAACTAGCCCTAGTATCTTCAATATGTGTAGGTAAATTCCAAGCAACACAAACACATTCACCTAATCAAACCAATGAAGCACCACTTCTCAGGCTAATGTGTTAAGGCCATAGCAGTAGTTGGACGATGACATAAAAGACATGTTGGTCGTGGTGGGGGTGCTTCCTGTTGTTGAACAGATGAGCTCAAAAAGTTATCAAGTATTGAAAAATGAAAGAAAAGAAAAGAGAGGAAATAGAAAAAAAAATATTATATCAAAACTGCTATTAAACAACCCCATTAGTTTACCAAAATTTTCTGTAAACTAAAATTTTGATCGTTTTCTGTAGACTATCAAACTCTAATATCAAATTTTGATGTAAACTTATTTATTTATTTTATATAAAAAAAACCATTGATAGGGATGTTTGATAGTTTTGACCGTTTTTCTGAAAATTTTGCTTGGATTGTGTAGTAGCACTTGCTGAGATAGCATTCTATGGTAAGTGACTCTAAGCCTGCTTCCTTTTCTAGTGATTTGTGCAGCTTTGGTTTGTTTTTGTACAGATCGTCCATGGTGCTAAGCTCCTTAAAATCTGCTAATTGTTTCAAAATGGTTGTATAGATGGATAATAAATGCATTCATGCCGCGATATTGAGTGCAGCTGCCTCCGTCACGTCTGTGAGAGTTTTTGTGCTAGAGAACGAAAGGGGGGGGGGGATCATGATTATATATACCTAGAGAGTCTCGTGTTAGTGATGAAGTTGCGATAGATAGGTATATGAACACAATTTTGTATTGAGGTGATCGACACTGCATAAGCCAAATATGTATGAGGCTTTCAATATTTTTGGTCTGTGAGATCTTATAATCAAGAAAATTTTAGTTCATGCAACTACGAACATGTCTATTAGGGAACAAGTTCTAATTTTTTTACACGTACTTGGACACAATGTAAGATTTTGGGTGATAGGTAGGCGGTTCAATAGGTCTATTGAGACAATTAATAAATATTTCAAGATCGTCCTCAAAGTAGTATTGAAGTTGTATAAAGAGCCTATTGTACAACCTGAGGATTCTTCTCCCCGAAAAATCCAGAATAGTTGTAGGTTTTTCCCGTATTTTCAGGTTAGTTATCACGTGTAGTAGGCGTGAAATAACATTAAAAATGAATGCTTTTATTCAACTATCTGTAATGTTGTTACATGCAATTATAGGACTTTGTGGGGCACTAGATGGAACTCACGTTCGTGTTAAGGTCTCTCGAGATATTCAAGCAGGTTTGTGGTCGAAAGGAGGGAATGGCACAAAATATCTTTATGTGCAATCAACTTTGATTTGAATTCACTTATGTACTCGCAGAATGAGAATGAAGTGCGCGTGACTCTCATATTGTAACAAGTGTACTTTCGAGGCCGAGAGGTTTAAGCATTTCTGAAGGTATTAATAGAAGTTCGAATATTCCAGTTATTTCAACCAAGTAATGTGATCTTAAATAATATATGTTTTTTCATATTTGCATGAAAATACTATTTTGGAAATGCTGATTATGGTACTGAAATGGGATTTACTCTCATTATCGTGGTGTTCGTTGTCATTTGGAAGAGTTTAGTGAACATCCACCTCCAATTGAGAGAGAGCTTTACAACTTCCGCCTCGCTATTTTTGCGAACAATTATTGAAAGAGGTTTTGGAAATTTGAAGGGACGTTTTTTCGCGTGTTAGATGATATTCCACATTGGTCATTCAAAAGGCAGGTGGATGTAGTACTTGCATGTTATCATTCACAACTACAATATGGGTGTGGATCCGAATGACCAAATTACTCGTGATGTTATTCGAGAGATAAAATCCCATGACAAAGTAGACGAGACGACGAGAACCAAGTCAACCAGAGGAGAGGGAAAAACACAGAATGAGCAATGAAAATGGATCATATAGCAAGGAAAATGTGGAATAATTATCTTAGAAAGGGAGAAATGTTTAGGAATCCGTTTATATACTTTTATGTTGTGACACTTTTACTATACTTGACTTTTCACTAAGCATATGAATGTAAATTGGACAAGATTGTTGTATTGTTTTATTAATGATCTTATCATGTTTATACTATTTTCTTTCCATATAGAATCTTTAGCATAGGACCGTAGATAGTTTTATCATTTTGTGGTATCGTCCCAAAAGCAGAAAGTGAATTTTAGAAAAATATTTTCATAAAATTACTTTTCCGAAAAATATTTCTAAAAAACGTTTTCCGTGAAGCATTTTATGTGAAACAAACAGGACTTAAGTATGTTCATAACATAAAATCACATTCTGAGTTTAGACATACACACGCACATATAGAAAGAGGATAAAATATAACTGAGGTGAACAAAATTTGGCAAAAATGTAAGAAAGAAAACGAGTGTAAACTAGCAGTTAGATGTATTTTGTCATTGACATAGGATAATCTCATCTCAAATGCACTGAGATCGACCGGTGAACATTGAGTTGCTCTTCAAGACCGTAACTTGAGATACCAAATAAGAAAAATCAAACCTCTTACTATTGTCAAATGACAATAGAATCGACCAAATCGATGACCTGTTGCCCCTTCCCGTGTTACCATTTCACCTTTTTTGTTGGTCAAATGGTACCTAAGGTGACTCAGTAGAATCCCAAAGAGGTGGGTGAAATGACAAATTTCTTGAAAAATAACCTTAAGATGTCTAGTTCGAATTTTCATATTAGCGGATCAAATTTCAATTGCAATTCTCCCAAAGCAAAAAAAAAAAAAAAAGGATTTCCCAAGTAAAAAGAAGTGTAAATATGCTTGGGTCATGAAGGCCCATAGAGCCGAAAGGCCGAGTCAATATATAACCCATCCAACAGCCACGAGCCGAACCGAAGTTTAATGGAAGAACCCAACACGGACCAAAACCAACTCACCATCCACCTAGTCGCTTCCACCAACTCGCCCGAGTTCACGCACCTGAGCTGGGCGCTGAGTCACTCCTCCGTCATCGGACTCGACGCCGAATGGAAGCCCATCCGCGGACGCCAGCTCACCTTCCCCGCCGTCTCGCTCCTCCAAATCGCCTGCAGACTCACCAGCGCTTCCGGCGACTCGGCGGCGGTCTTCCTCCTCGACCTGTCGGCGATTCCTCTGCCTTCGATTTACGAGCTGTTGAGAGACGTATTCGAATCTCCGGATGTTCTCAAGTTAGGGTTTAGATTCAAACAAGATTTGGTCCACTTGTCTTCAACTTTCTGTTCCCAGGGCTGCGAGCCCGGCTTCGACAAAGTAAGACACGAAAAAGAAGAGTTGTTCTTGCTTTTTTTATTACTCCCTTTCCTAATCTTTGTCCTTTTTGACTTTTTGCAAATTACTAATATGAGCGTATAAACCTTGGAGTTACTCATGGCTTTCGCGGTAGTTTGACTTGTTAACAATAATCTGTATGAATTGCAATAATTGTTTTGTTCGTTATAACATTTGTAGGTTTGAATTCTATCCCCAAAAACGCCATCGAAGGGCTTAAGGCTGTTATTAAGATTTTGTTAATGATCATATTATTAGGTCCACATTTGCTCCTTTTTGGTTTGTTCCTGAAAATGCATTAGGAACAAAAGTTGCATCAAAGAGAAATGAGGTGAGGGTCAGGATACGAGGGTGTGGGTTTAGAGATTTCCCTTGCATGCTTGTAATATACGTGTATGATTTCTGCAAGCTATGTTATCAGTGGAGAGCAATGTACACCAAATCCCAACTTTTGCAAAAATCTGCGCCTTTTTTTTTGTGCTAAGTTCTCTATATATCGTATTTTGTGGTTCAGAGAGTACACGAGAGAGCGACAATGACTGAGAGTTACAATTTCACAGCACAAAATATTGCAGAATAGTGAAACTGTAAACTGGGCATGCTCCTAGGATGTAGCCACATTGACGAGCCTCATTAAATATCTATATTTTGTGATTGTTTTCTTGTTTTCCTTTCTTCTATTGCTTGTTGCCGCATTTAGTGGTAACGTGTTGGAGGTAAGAGACATGTTAGTGGATTCATCTATCAAATGAAGGGCAACATTGGTCCAGCTACCAGAATTGTTCTGTTGAAATGTGGTTTCATTGTTCTGGTAGTCCATAGAGTGGGGATGTCTATAAAAATTAAGGAGTATCAGTTTAAGATGGCTTGATTCTCAATGATCCAAACTATTGACTTTAGTGTAGCCAACATAGCGGTACAGTGAGTTTATTATGGGCTTTTAAAGTGATTAAGTAATATTCTAATTGCCTGATTTTCTTCGTAAAAGTATTAGTATAGCTAATGGATTGTGAGTAGGTGGAGCCTTTTTTAGACATTACAAGCATATACAATCACCTACAAAACAAGCAACCAGGAAGAAAGACGAAGGAAACCAAGAGCTTGGCAACCATTTGCAAGGAAGTGTTGGGCATTTCTCTTTCCAAGGTTCGGATTTTTTAACACTTCGTTTTGTCTGCTTTAAGAGTTTTCCTCCCATCTTTCTAACATACGTATTTGTGAGTACTATATTTCTCTGTCGAAAGATGTAAACAAAGTGCAAGACTTTTGAGTTGTGTCTTTACAGTATGTTCCTGTCAAATTGTTAATTTATGAGCTATCTTATTTCTATTAAAACGTACTACTTACTTTTAGCAACTGCCTTATATTTCTTTAGGAGCTTCAATGCAGTGACTGGTCATGCCGTCCACTTTCAGAAGAGCAAAAGATATATGCAGCTGCAGATGCACACTGTTTGATCAGAATATTAGATGTTTTCCAGGTCAAGGTTCTCAAGGAAGGTTTGCGGCTATTGGTATTAGGAAACTATTGTATATTTTAACACACTAATCTGAACTAGTATTAATTAAGAAATTTATACGAGCACTTAGCTGAATTCTTTGTGCTGACGGGAAAAGTCTTTCGTTCCGATGCATAGAAGCATAGTTGTTGAACCGAGGCAGGTATTTTGTAGCCCAGTTTTTAATATTGCCCGTCATATGTATCGTGGATCATAAGATTTAGATCAACTCTTTTCCACCACATAATTTATATTGACATCTGAGGGAGCCCATCCCCACCCAGTCCTGGGAACCTGTCCACTCCTGCCATGTAGACAGCCCTAGACGGCTTTTTTTTAAAAGCCAAAAGCAGTGTGCCAGATGTACTTTTACCAAAATAACCTTAAGCCCATTTTTCTCTTTTTGAAAATGAATCAGTTGGAGTCAGGTAAAAGAAGACTAATACAGTGGTCCACTCTCTCTCTTAGTTTCAGACTTACTCTCAATATCTCTCTTCCAAATATTCTCTCTCTCCCCTCTCCCTCTCTCTTCTTCCCACCAACACACCAAATCTCCACCACCATCAGACCGACTCACCACCACTTTTATTGTCACCACCTCCCAATGCCTGTCGTCCCCAGATTCACCATCACCATGCCCCACCTGATTGAGTTTTGGTTTTCAAAAAAAGTGATCTGGCACAGTCCACATGGCTGTGATGGACGGCCCCAGATGGGTTGAGACGAAGGAGCCATTCTAGCCCAGGAAGAATCGACACCTCATATAGGTTGAGGTATGGTGTCTGACACCTGCCGACACTTTGACATCGCATCAACACATCTGGACACGTGTCCGACACCTCCCAGTGGTGTCCGAATATATTTATTTATTTTTTAATTACCAGACACCGTGTTAGACACCTCGAAGAAGTGTCGGACACCTCTTCAAGAAGTGTCCACGCATATGGGGCCAAAGTGCAGTATTTCAAAATTATTTCAGGGACAAATTTGGAGTTTTTTAGAAATTAACTTTTAGGCCAAACCAAGGACAAATCTGGGTTTTTAGAAATGAACTTTTAGGGCAAACCCTAATCAGATCGACCCAGCAAAAGGTATCTTCTTCTTTCTCTCCCATTTCTTTCTATTTTCCTTCTTTTTGTTACCTAAAGCATCCAAGTTTGCCGGTCGAGAGTAAGAAAGGTCAACATCTCCGACCTTATTTACAGATCCATCTGGTTATATAAAACCTCTCCTTCATGCCTTTGGTACCATGTCTCTTTTCCTTCTCTCTCGTTACTGTTGAGACTCTAATTTTGGTACCGTCGAGACATTGAATTGCTTTCTTGTTAGCGACCTTCGTTCTTGTTACTGTTAAGACTATTCATGTTAGTAGCTTTCACTCTCATCCGTTTTGAACGAAATTCAGTTGCTCCAATTGATGTTTATTTTTATTATAAATATTTTCATATGTATATACATATATATATATATATATGTATATAATAAAGTATATTAAAAAATTCAGCAGTGCCCTGCGGTGTTCAAAATCTGATTTTTTGGAAATTGCAGTGTCCCGGTCGGTGTCGGACACGGTGTCCATGTCGGTGTCGGACACGGTGTCCATGTCGGTGTTACCTAGATTCTAGCGCTGGATCCCCGGGGATGGGCTCCCGATAAGTAGAACATATATATAAATTTATCATGTCGTGCTGTAAATCTAGTCTAAAGCCTCGAGTACATGTTTAGTGGGTGTTTGAGATATATTTTGGAATGGTCAAACTTGTTTTAAACAGTTTTGAACATGTTTTTTCAGTGTTCGGCTGAAATGTGTTTAAAACACCTCTGAAAAATGGACAAAGTGTTTAAAACCAGAAACACCACGGTGATGTTTTTGGTTTTAAACACTGTGGAGAAACATGTTTGACCAAGAAAAATACTAGATTATCCATGCATTATTTAAAAAGGACATTGAATGCCTTTTTAAGACCATTGATTTTAGGGCTCATTAATCTATAATGCATGCATCCATAAAGAAGGGAGGGGAAGAGGGGTATTGATATTTCTATTTAGGCTCTTTACACTTCCTTCAAACTTAATTGTTGCCAATTAATTTTTTTTAGTAATCATTCTTATAAATATTTTAAAACGGGATATGATGATAAAATAGGGTAAGATAATTAATTACAATATATAGCTAGCTTTTAAAATGGAAAGAACCTTGCATGTGTTAAGTAGTAAAAAAAATTATCTTTCTAATGCCCTTGTTGGTTATTTCTCACATTAAAACTGTTTTCAGCATTTTTTTACCCAAACACTTTAGACGTCTTTCAACAAGTGTTTTTGCAACTTTTACCGAACAATAACTGATTATGAGTAAATTTGCTTTAAACTACTTCTGAAAATTGTTTCGGTTTTAATCTCAAAAATGTTTTGCAGTATCAACCACAAACGGGGCTCTTAGTTCGAAGGACCAGTTGTTGGTAGTTGTAGTAAGTGCAGATCACACAAAGAAAGCCCCAAAACATATTCATATGTAAATATGCATGTATAATTATATGGTGGTGGTCAGTTGTCCTTATTGTATGTTATAAGATACATATGTATTGGGATTTGTGACCCAATCCATAAGGTATGAGCAATACGATGTCTCGTCCCGTTTTATGTCTGCATCCCTATAGTAAGATACTGGCAACTATGTCCTATAGGATGATAGAAAGCTATATGGTTGGTGGATGGGCACACAGGGATTCAACCACTTGATTAGGTCAACAAGATAGGAGCACCAATCTGGTGACAACCATTATGGTTGAACTATCACTCACTGAGTTTTGTGCTGTATATTTAAATTAGATGTTGCGAAAGTTAGACGGTCCAATTTGGTCTCCAACCTATTGATTTATGGTGCTACTCTGTAGATACGAGTGGAGTGCCTCATAAGCCCACTTAGACTAGAAGTTACTATTACTCTTATGCTCTCAGTAGCCACATTCTAAAGTGTATCAAAGTAATTATGCCTTGTGTCTGTAATGTGAGATGCCTTGAATGCCATTATACCAAGTAAATGTATAGGACAGAAAACAGAGCACATCATTGTTATATAGAGCTTGTTTTGCAATGATTAGCTTATATGATGATATATATGTACACTCTATTTGATTGTTAACTGAAAACATTTTGACTTTTTAAAGCAGTGAACTCACTTCAGAACACGGAAATCCACTCGTCTAATCTGGACCCTGGGTTGAAACAAATTCTTGAGGAGCCTTATAATTGTAGTAAAATTTTAAGGACCAAATTTGGAGAAGCTTTACAGATGGTCCAGGCTACTATTACTGAAATCCCTTGTACAATACCCACTGGAGGTGGAGGAATTTCAAGAAAGCCATGTAGGAATACCATATCCATGAATGACACCCTCTCACAAATTGTTCGGATATATGGTGATAAGATTTTTCTAAAGGAATCAGATAGACAACCTAGAGCATCCAAGAAGAAAGGGAAAAAACAGTCCTCTGTGAGGGCTATACACAATGGAAGACGAGTTGAGAACATTGATGATTGGCAAGGGCCTGCACCGTGGGATTTGTCCTTGGGTGGCGATGGATGCCCTAAGTTTCTATGTGATGTTATGGTAAGTGATATTGTATGGTAACTCTGAATATGCTCCTTTCTTTACAAGTGTCAGACGTGATTTATTATGCTAGTCGTTCTTTCTTAATCTCTTTATGATGATGGTTGTTAAGAAAGAAATCCATTTTTACTTTCCACATCAGCATAGTAAATGGGTTAGCAGATTGTATTCTTCTATTTAAGCTTCAGGCTAACAAAACATTCATTCAGGTAGAAGGACTGGCTAAACACCTGAGGTGCGTCGGAGTAGATGCTGCTGTTCCATGTTCAAAGAAGCCTGAAACCAGGTATTGTTCTCGTAGAGTATTCACTGGATTGCTATAACTCAAAATCCTTTTTGGAAGTTCGAAACTTGTTTATGTTCTTTAAATTTATATATGCTGCAATGAAATTAAAGTATGTGCTATATTTGTTCTTGCTTTCATTCATTTTCTTCAGGGCCTTGATAGATCAAGCTCACAAAGAAAAGAGGGTGATCCTAACACGAGATGCAAAGCTTTTGAGACATGAATATTTGATAAAAAATCAAATATATAGGGTGAAGAGCCTCCTAAAGAATGAACAGTTAGTTGAGGTATATATTCAATAGTCTACAGGAACAGATGGGAGTCTGCTTGTAATGCCCAATTCAATTTGTTAGAACTACAAATATGAGTCTAGACCTTCATTCAACTGTCTGCTTCTACAGTAGCATTTTGCATGAAGATTATGGTGGGAGGGCCATTGATCCTTTGGATTTGTCCCCTCAACCATCTGCATCTATGGGTCTTAGAGAATGTTCACTAATCCTATTTCGGAGTCGCTGGCATAATCTTGTCTTTTTGGGAGGCTTATATTGAGGATTTTTTGCAGGTAATCGAGACTTTCCAATTGAAAATCTGTGAAGACCAGCTAATGTCAAGGTGTACTAAATGCAATGGGAGATTCATCCAGAAACCGCTATCAACTGAAGAGGCTATTGAAGCTGCCAAAGGATTCCAAGTAATTCCCAACTGCTTGTTCAACAACGATATAGAGTTTTGGCAGTGTATGGACTGCAACCAACTTTATTGGGAGGTACGGTTCAGAAGATTAGATTGCTATCAAATGGTGCTTATTGCAGTTATCAGTCCTCACTGTTGGTATTTTCTGTTTTCCTTGGGCATAATACATCACTTGCACCATAAATCTCCTATTGTAGAACCATTTCTTCAGTGATTCAGGCCTTCTGTACATGTCGATCGCAATCCAACATTTATATACCCAATTTCTTAGTGATTTGTGGTCATAGAAAAGAGCCCAACTGACGCTTCACATGTTTGGGACTGATAAGATAGCCACGTAGTTCAAATTGTCGGCATGTCACATACTTTAATGGAGCGCATACCAGTCCAGTGCTCCTTGATATGGGATCACAGGACCATGCTTTTGACAGTTGGTTTTGTTTGACTATTTAGTAAAATATAGCCATAAACAGTGGTGTGATATTGCATGTCACAGTGCAGCTGCTTTCTATGTTGATGTAGCAGCAATTGTACTTGGCAATAACAAAGATGCACTAAAAATTGTAAATTAAATTATGGAAAATACTGATGTCTCTGATGGATTCTGGGCTTGAGAGGAAGATTCTGGGGTATGAGCGATTGAGCCTTGGCGAGTACGCTAAGGAGGGGAGATTATGATATCCATAATTGGATGTGGGATAGTATGAGATAGGCCTTATAAGACCCTGCCCATCAACTCATACGCATCTACTTGCTTAGCCTTTTCGAGGGAGGGAATGCCGTGTGTTGGGCTGTGGACTTGGTAGTCATAAGACTGCCACCTAGTCTGGCCACAGCCATGTTGTCACTGACAGAAGCCCACCAGCCAACTTGTTGTAGGAGTGGGGATTTGACCTATCATGTTTTCTTTGCTGTAATTTGATATCGGCAAGATCTATGGTAACGGATCTACTTTACCACTTAGAAGGACCCAATATGACGGGGACCAAATGATCCCCAACGTGTGACGAAGTCGATGGTGGGAGTTTTTAACTGTGGCATGTAGTTGTAAATATATAAATGCTGCAAGGGTATTTGGGAGTGTGGAAATTGTTGAGAAATGGTTGATTTCCATTGGGGACAAGAATTATGAAACAAAAGGGAGTATCCGTTGTTTTCATTCGTTGATAGTGCTGTCCCATCTGATTTTCATTCATCGATGTGTGTCTTGCTAGTTGTAGAGATTCGATGGTTTTGTCGAGTAGTTGACCTCAGGTGTGGTGCTAAGTACTTTACAGTGGTGGTAGAATGAACTGCCATGAAAGATGGCTATTTTGTAGAAAAAAAGATCCAATCCAAATTTGTGGAATATAGTATGTTTGTCCACGTGTCAAGACTCAAGATCCGGTGTCCACGTACCTTGGCCCATTGTGTATGTGAGAGGCTGTCCCAGTAATCGTGTTCTGGGTGTCATCACGTCATCGTGGTTGACGGTCACCGTATATCTACTCCGTTGGGTGGTTCCTTCCTGATTTGGTGTATGGAATATGGATAGGTCATCACGGAGCAGACCCTTTGCTTTTCTTCTAAGTTGTCAGTTAAAAAGGTGCACTTGTTGCTTAAGGCCACAATCGTCGCTAAAAGTTGGAATACTTGACCACTGATGCACTTTTTGGCGACACTTAACTGCCTTAATTACGGAACTCAGGAGAAAAAAGTTCCCTTAAGGGCATTGTTACGGGTTGCAGTCTCATGAACAAACTTGTAACGTCCACCCTAGATGCATGCCTCAAGTATGTTCTCTCGTCAGGGGGTTGGAATTCCACTCAGGTTACTGTAGTTAATTATGTGCTGTCTTGTGAACGGACTCGTAGCATCCACCTTATGTGCATGGCCCAAGTAGTTTTCCACTTGTCCCAGTTCCACCGAAGCATATTTGTTTCCAAGTGCATTTCAATGCTAGTGAAATGCTCCTCAGTTTTGCAAGCATCTGTGTCATCCTATTTCTTTTTTTCTATTTAGTTTGCAAAGTTCATGGTTGGTTATAAATATGTTGCTAGAACACAGTGCTAACCCGTATTATATGCGCATTGTTGCAGGGAACCCAATACCATAATGCAGTACAGAAGTTCGTCGATGTTTGCAAGTTAAATTAGTAGCTTGATGGCCATTATGTTTGTCAAATTAGTGATGACAAAGCAGACAAATGTTGTAGTTGATAAGCAGCATCTTTGTTCTTCTATTCTATTTAATTTGTTTATATCCCACCATGTTCAGGACAGGCAACCCCCCGGGCCCCCCCACCCCACCCCGCGGCACTCCATCAGGTGATGTATATTCAGCTGGGCTCTGTTTTATCTATGAAATTCAGAGTTCTTTTCTTCTCGAGTATTGATTATGTCAGCTGCACAGATCAATCTTGTTTGCGCTTTTGATAGTTAATTAATATGCTTCACCTTTTGAGCTTTTGATATTGATGAAAACTTTCTCTGATTAACACCACCCCCCAGCCCCCCCCCCCCCCCCCCACCAAAAAAAAAACCCAAAAAACCAAAAAAGAAAAAAGGGTTTCTCTATTATAGCCGAACAGAAGCTACGGAACCAACAATATGGCTGCGAAGGCCTATTTCTACGTCAACAACTATGGTTCCAGTCGGACTACATTAGATATCATCGAGATAGTCTCGGTGTTACTCTTATGTTATCCTAGACCAACTTTTTAATCAATTTTTGACGAGAGTTTTGGAAAATATGGTCTAATGATATGGTCTGTTACAGGGATTACCTATTCTTGTAACTTGTTCTTTTTGATTATTATTTATATAAAAAAAAAACAAAAGAGTCTAGAAAAGGCCTAGCTTTATGCCAACAACATCATATGCAGAGATTGCTAAAAACGATGTAGCATTGATTGATTCACCGGGTATTTGTAGCATCCAGATGCCCTTGTTAGTCACATTTACAGGAAAGCAAATATTCCAGGGTATCTCCTTGCCTCTTTTGCCTGCTCATGACATGAGTCCTGTAAGGTCCCCTGGCCTGGGTCTCCTCCTAAATGTTGCTGTTAACTTTGCAGAATGGCATTAGTATGTTATCATGCATGCAAGATTCAGTCTCTCTTGGATACATTTCACAGTACGAATATCAAAATATATACAATTTTTATTAAAATAATATGTTAAGTAAGTACCTCAAAACACACGGTGCAGCTTTGCCACTTCCTTGGAGTTGCTACGCTGTGAAATGCCATTTCTCTTTTGAAGACCATGGTAGTCTTTGGGTGTGTGACAATATTGTAGTTTTCAGTTTTGATTTTCTAAAAAATAAAAATCAAAAGTAGTTGTACTTGTTGTTTTGAGAAAAAATAAGTAGACATTTGATATATCAGTTAGTTTTTTTTTTTTTTTTTGTTTCTTTTAAGAGGATTTTATTTTCCTTTACGTTCCTTCTTCTCCGAAATTCCAGTTTCCATTACCACCATCAATACTATCACACCACATTATCACCTCCCTCCCATAGCCAGTAATCACCGCCCATCGCAACCAATCGCCAAAATCACGACGAAGTTGCTGCTACCCTAAAACCAGATCTGTTGAAATCGACGGAATTGACAAGAGACGACATGGCCGGCAGTGGCGAGATTGACAACGAGTGGTTGAGAGTGGTGAAATCGACGGCGGTGACATTGATCGGTGGTGATTGTGGTGTTGTCCGATTTTGATGTTGTCGACGTTGATTAATTGTTGACAGTTAGGCGGTGTGCTTGGTGGTTAAGACGGAGGTGGTGGTGCTTAGTGGTTAAGATGGTGGTTGCGATGTTGTCCGCTTGGTTGATGCGACGTAATGGTGGAGCAGATTTGTGCGACGGGGTGGTGACGGTGAGGCATACCTACCAGTGGTAACGACGGGATTGTGGCACAATGTAAGAGATCTAATGATGTGACAACGGTAGGGTGGTGATGGTGGGGCATATATGTGGTAGCGCGACAGTGGGGTGACGAAGGTGGGGTGGTTGGGGTGGCGGTCGGTGGTGCCGGTGGTTGTCTGCCTATGATAGTAGTAGTGAGGGCTTAAAGGGTAAGTAGTGATAGTGGTGAAAATGATGAAATAAAATAAGTTTCTTAAAATGTGGATATCAAATTACTTTTTATGAAGTTTGATGGTTAGATCTCAAAATAAAAATCAAAACTGAAAACTCAAAATTTCACAAACAATCCCGTTTTAAAAATTGAAAAAAAAAAAACGAAAACTATTTGTTAAACGGATATTTTTTTTTCCAGTTTAAAAATTTTGTAAAAAAATTGAAAACAAAAACTCTGCATGCTAAAGTAATTTTTTTTTGGTAAAAAATCGAACGCCAGCCTGCAAGATTGTTCTTGCAAATTTAATTTAAAGAGAAATGAAAATTACGGTAATAATAATTCTTTTGTAAAAAATCCAAGAAGAAACAAAGCTTACGCCAGCCTGCAAGGATTGTTCTTGCAAACTGTACCCAGATTCTATGGCTAATAATGGCTTGACAAGGGCCAGTTTTGAAGCTTGGAAATCAGAATAGCTGACGTGTGACGCACCCTGCACAGCAGTCTGTGACCACGTGGCTAAAAAGCTTTAGCCCATCAACTTAACGTCTGCGTTCGTCAAATCATCGCGCGGTCGCAGCGCTGGGATGATTCTTCTTCTGCATCCACGGGACGGGAGTTACCGGACACGTTTCGATTTTTTGGTGGCTGTCCTTAGTGGCCCCACCCTCTGCTGTCGACTATCTAGTCGGAGGAGATGGCTGAACGAACAGTTTAGCCACATTTTACGTCGTCTTTGTGTTCATATGTGCTGTAACCTGAATGATTGCTCCAACCAGATTGGAGCAAAGCAAATATTTGTTTCCTAAAACGTTATCATAAAATTTTTATACGCTTTAAAGTCTTTGTGTATACAACTGGATCAACTGCAAAAAAAATGCGCGTTAGAGAGGTTGGTGAGGTACAATTATCGTTGAAGTGGATCTCGCACTCCAATAAATTACTCCATAATGTCACTTTAGAGATCCTTGTGACCAGTCACATCAACTCATTTCTCGACCACGTCATCCACTTCAACCCATCCCAAAACAATCAATTTTCAAGCAACTCTTTTTTATTTTGAGCTAATTACACCTATGTCCCTGAAGTTTGGGGGTAATTACACGCGAGGACACAAAGTTTTAAAATGTAACACTTATGTCCATTGACAAACGGAACCCTAAAAATCCTAACAGTTTTAACAAAATGACTTTATTACCCTTATGTTAAAAAGTTATTTTTTTTAAATGCCATTGTCTCTTTTTAGAAAAAGAAAAACCCTAATTCTAACCACCCCACCCCTCCCCACGGCTTAAAACATTGATGTGGACGATGGTTGGTGACGAAGAATATCAATGTGGTTTTTTGGAGTGATTTCATTGGATTGTGATACGAGAACTTTGAGAGTTCGAAAGGGCATGACTAGCTAAGTTTCTTTTTATTATGTTTGAAATTTGTAATTTCTTCTTCTTGGTTGTCAAGATTGCAATTCTTCAATATGAAATATAGTTTAGTATGCAAGCTCATGTACATATCACTATGCATCAATCTCAAAATTGGTAGCCTTCTCTAATTAAGGGCCTGTTTGAATACCCTTTTCACCGAATTCTTTTCTTGTACTTTCAGAAGAAATCCATCTTATTACACGTTCTAAAAATTATTCATAAGCACCCCCTTGTTTTTCCCGATTTATTCAGATCCATCCTGAGACAAACGAATCCATTTTCTTTCACTCAAAAATACGATGTATTCAAACAGAGACTCGTGCTTTGAAAATTACAGCAAGCATTGACACAAATTAATACATATTTTAGAAATAAAAAATCGCTTTCAGACAAAAGTGCTTTCACTTCATTTGAATAACAAAAGAGAGATGATGTCTACACCACAGTAATTCAGTAATGCACTACAGTTTCAATTGCTGTTTTTATTTTATTTTATATATTTATATTTAATTGTGCATTTGAATTGAAGGTACTACAATAATTTTCCTTTAAGACGGGACCGGAAGTGTAAAAAAAAAATTGAGTGTAAATACATGCACTAAAAGGAATTTTTTTTAGCCAATCGTTTTCACTTTCCCAATATTATTTAAATATCTTCATCGTGAGATGTTTAAACAAGTCACCACATGAGCCGAAAAAATGGACAAAACAAGTTATTAAGTTGGGATAACCTAGTCCAGTGGTCATGATCGCCACGTGTCAACGGAGAAACTTTATGATTTTCTCCATTTCCAAATTTATTATGTCTTTGAGTTGTTATTATTTGATTTGATTATTACCGTTTTTCTTAATTTTGTTTGGAAACCAATAATTTTAAACACCACTCATCAAGTCTTTATAAATATGTTCTCCGAATTCACTCACTTGACTCATTTCGACTTATAAGCATATGAAAAAGTTTTCATATATTTGTTTTTCTAACAGGGCATTTAACTTAATTAAACTCCGTAATCATTCTTGTACTTTTAGAAATGGCTTCTGAACAAGCTAATACATGTTTTTCTAGTTTCTGTGAAAACTTTTTTTTTTTTTGCATATTTGAGAAAATGATAACCAAACGTATCTCAAGTCTTAACAATATATATTTATCAATACTGTACCGGTACCATTTGGTACGTAACACTTTTGCCTTCTATCGACATGACAGTTCTTTTCATTTTGTACCAATTAAATTACCATTTTATAACTGTTGTATACGCTGAGATTTTATTTTGTACTGGTTCTTTGAAAAATAATTTTTTTTATAAAAAGTTGAACATATAAAGACTAAATAAATGAAAAAAATCCTAAGTTCCTTTATATCAATCAGAGTAGCCTCTTCTTAAAAAAATTCATTGCAAGTTACAAAATCTTTCATGATAAGTTTTTAATCTTCATTATAATTTTTTGTTTGCTTTTACATTTCCTCTCAGTTTTGATTTACTTCATAGCTTCTCAGCTTTGATTTACTTCACAGCTGAAAGTTTAAAATATTTTCTTTCATCTCTACAATGTACTGTTTTACACACCCACCCACACACACACACCCTTTTTATTGTTGAACCCTAAGACGTTATTCTTATCGAAACAATATTTTCTCTATAAAAATTTGCTAATAAGATATATCGAAAAGGGTGGTAATTTAGAGGAGGTAATTCAATTGAATAAGTTATTTATTTCTAATGCCACTGTATGTGAACAAACAACTTATTTAGGAATAAATAACTTTAGATAAAAAAAAAGGAGGTAAATCAAGATATAATAACAAACATTTTATTCTAGAGGAATGAGGGGGGAAACATATATATATATATATATATATATATATATATATATATATATATATATATATATATATATATATATATATATATATATATATATATATATATATAGGGAGCTGATCCATTGATAGCGCTAGCAAATGGAGTTAAGTTGCTAGCGCGATCTGACCGTCCATCCTGAAAGATGGACGGTCCAGATCGCGCCTTTTTCCAAAACTGGTTCCAGTCCGCCATACTGTCTCGCGGACGGGAGTTTTACCTTTTTGCCCTCCTCCCATGTCCGCGAGACTGTCTCGCGGACGCCTTTCTGTTCCTGACATGTGTCAGGAAAAAGGCGTCCGCCATACTGTATGGCGGACGATCTCTAGGCTGACACATGTCAGGGCCTGTCCCCTCGGTCGCCTATAAAGTCTCGGGCGTGAGCCCCGAGAACTGGATCCCCTTGGTATCCTAGAATCTATCCCTACTCGGCTCTTTCAGCAAAATTTTTGCGGGGCTTTCAGATTCACTTGCTTCCATTTTCAGCACCCTTCAAGCTTTTCTTGGAGTAACACACTTTTGGTTCAAGCATCACTCAAGCAAGGTAAAGTTTGTGATCTTGCTACCGTTTATCTTAGTAATTTTAATTTGTTATGTTCAGTAAATATATAATTAGCAAAATAGGAGACACTTTTGAGATTATGTATATGGTATCCTAAATCGGTCTAATCGTCAAGATAATTTTGAGATAATAAGCGTATTCTATTTCTACATAGGTCTTTTTCACAATGTCTGATTTCGTATCGAGCTCCAGCACCCCCGTAGATGCTAGTGATCCGTATCTAGGACGAACCTTTCAAACGTTGGAAGAAGCTGGAGAATGTTTTCGAGCTTATTCATTGAGGGTTGGTTTTGGCATTAGAATAAAAACTACAAGAACAAGCAGCGTATCGAAAAGGATATGCTCTCGCTTATACGAGTGTCATAGGGGCAGAAACCCAGTGCAAAATGAGACACGCGTAGGCAACGATGACAGTGATGATGACGAAATAGGGTATGCGCGGAGAAGACGGGATTGCTTTGCGCGCACGAATTGCCAGGTCAAGATGTTCGTAAGCTATAAAGCCAAACAAGATCATTGGCTTATTACCAGCCTGGAACTGGCACACAATCACCCGTTAGTAACCCCTTCTAAGGTGAGTCAGATGCATCAACACAAGAAGATGGGTAAGGTCGCGAGGAGCCTAATTCACACAATGAGCGATGCGCGGCTAGGACCTACCGACATGATTAATGTTCTTGCTGAACAGGCTGGGGGAATTCAAAATTTAAACTTTAACACGACAGACGTTCGTAACGCGGTCCGAACCCATAGACGAGCCGCGTATGACCTCAATGATGCGCAAGCGACAATGAGCCTATTGAAACGGATGCAGATGGAGGACCCGCAGTTTACCTTCGACTATAAACTTGACGACGAGCATCGAGTTAGCACAATTTTTTGGGTCGACGGTCGTTCGAGGCTAGCTTATAAGCATTTTGGGGATGTCGTGACTTTCGACACCACATACCGTACCAACAAGTACTCGATGCCGTTCGCTCCTTTCACGGGCGTCAATCATCATTATCACTCCATCCTGTTCGGGTTCGCCTTGTTAAGGGACGAGAGCGAGAGTTCTTTTGAATGGTTGTTTAGGGTGTGGCTGGAAGCAATGAACTTCAAAGCACCGACTGTTATCATCACCGATCAAGATTTGGCAATGAAGAAGGCTATTGCTACCGTCTTCCCAGATACTCGACACAACTTGTGCACTTGGCACATAAGCAACAAATACCCTGAACGTCTGCATCACATGTACGCAAGGTATCCAGACTTTAAACAGGATTTTGACAAATGCGTCCTCAAGTCATTAACGATTGAGGAATTCGAGGAGAGGTGGGAAAAGCTGTTCGGGATTACTCATTGCAAGACAACGAGTGGCTCCAGCACTTGTACGGGCTCAAAGAGCAATGGATTGGTGTTTACACGAGAAGTCATTTTTCTGCGGGCATGAAAACGACGGGCAGGAGTGAATCTATGAATGCCACGTTCGATAATTATGTGGGTACAGCTACCAATTTGAAGAGTTTCGTCACATCAGCACAAAAAGCGGTTGCGTCGTTGTTCGTGAAAGAAAGGGCTGCAGACTTTGCAACCACGTACAAGCAAAGGAGAAGGTTGCTTGAGACCCCGCTGGAGCTGAACGGTGCCAAAGTCTATACGAAGGAGATCTTCCTGCTATACCAAGTAGAGCTGCAAAAATCGGGCCGATACAGTATATATAAGGTGGCAGAAAAGTCGTCGCGTGAGTACAAGGTTTATTCGCTCGTGAATGACCTCGTCCCTGAGAAGCTGCGCAGAATTTATACGGTGACCCACGACACATTGACGGACTCGGTGACATGTGTTTGTAAGAAGTTTGAGTTCCATGGCATCTTGTGTAGACACATTCTGCGGTTTTTCACACAGAAGAATATCAGGACAATCCCCGATAAATACGTCCTGCCACGTTGGACGAAAGGTGCAAACAGGTTGCACGGTACCATTTCCTTTCCGGAGCACCCGTATACTGACTTTGAAGAATCAGAGACGTTGCGGTATAATCATCTGGTGACGATGTTCACCCGTTTGTCCGTAAAGGGTGCTGCTACAATGGTCGGATATAAACATCTCCTCGAGGTAGCTCAGCAGCAAGAGCCCATCGTCGACCAATTGGAAGCAGCTTCAGTCAGCAATGCGGTTGACACCGAGCCTACGACGGGATCAGAAGATGACGAGCCGGGGGAGGGAGCCGACAATGATATCCGGCCTTCGGATCCAATTATATCGCAAACGAAAGGCCGCAAGAGATCTACGCGGATGAAAAGCTCTATTGAGACGGCAAGTCAACCAAAAAAGCTAAGAAGGTGTGCATTGTGCAACAAAATGACAGACCACGACAAGCGGAACCATTACAAGGCACTGGGGATAAGTCCAGTGCCTTTGCAAGACGGGGAAGAAGATGATGCCGAGGATGAGGACGAACAAGCTGCAGTGGAACTTTAGTGTACTGAATATTTTGTAATAATCTTTTATGAGCCATCAAAAGTGTCGGACATTTTGTAATAATATTTTAGTAATGACTCGTTTGTAATAACCTTTACAATCATTTTTTTATACGTGATTTCTTACACTGTCCGCTACACTGCGCAGCACAACATTAGAAACCTAAGGTATTAAAGAATACCCCCCCTACAACACTTAGTTTTTTTTTGTTTTTGTTCACTTCTCTGCGTCCGCTATACTATGTAGCGGACGGCCCCGCAGAATACCCCCCTACAACACTTAGTTTTTTTTTGGTTTTGGTTCACTTCTCTGCGTCCGCTATACTATGTAGCGGACAGCCCCGCTGAATACCCCCCTACAACACTTAGTTTTTTTTTGGTTTTGGATCGCTTCTCTGCGTCCGCTATACTATGTAGCAGACGGCCCCGCAGACCCCAACACTTAGTTTTTTTTTGGTTTTGGTTCACTTCTCTGCGTCCGCTATACTATGTAGCGGACGGCCCCGCAGAATACCCCCCTACAACACTTAGTTTTTTTTTTGGTTTTGGTTCACTTCTCTGCGTCCGCTATACTATATAGCGGACGGCCCCGCAGAATACCCCCCCTACAACACTTAGTTTTTTTTTGGTTTTGGTTCACTTCTCTGCGTCCGCTATACTATATAGCGGACGGCCCCGCAGAATACCCACTTAGTTTTTTGGTTTTGGTTCACTTCTCTGCGTCCGCTATACTATGTAGCGGACGGCCCCGCAGAATACCCCCCTACAACACTTAGTTTTTTTTTGGTTTTGGTTCACTTCTCTGCGTCCGCTATACTATATAGCGGACGGCCCCGCAGAATACCCCCCTACAACACTTAGTTTTTTTTTGGTTGTGGTTCACTTTTCTGCGTCCGCTATACTATGTAGCGGACGGCCCCGCAGATACACATATTATCGATCACTTTGTTATTTTTTGAACATTTGCCCTGCAGATAGACAGATATCCAACACTTGGTTTCCCACCGTTAAATCACATTGGTCAATAAAATCAATCGCATTCAATAAATTTTTTGGGTTAAAAAAGTGTTGTAACGTTACAATGTGAATTGGGGAACATCATCTCTCGCAGGAATTATGTTCCTTACACGGATTTACAATAAACCTAATAGCTCTAGGCCGGCCATTTATAATTTGCCAAGCAATCCTATACCTAAAGTCTTGTATGCATTCTTCGCTCCAGACAGTCTTCTTGAGGCTCTCAGACCGGCAAATGTAATCCATGTACATGCAGAGGAAGACGCCGCAGTCCGAGGAATTATGTTGCTTGGGCCTACTCCTCTTTAATCGGAAAATGAGGACCGGCCTGCGCGATACCTTCTCCCGACGCCTACCATTGACCAGGGCAGCAAAAAGATTCTGCGAGAACCATAATAAGCATTAAACATAGCTAGCAAAATAAGATTAATCAGTTTTATAATATGCAAGTTACAACAAGAAGGAAACAGGATCTTACCATGGCATCCAACTGGCCTATGCCTCGGTACATATCAATCACAGGCATCACGTCGGTATCGTCGTAGAGACTGTCGACGACTGAAACCGTGCTCTGTAATGGTTCGTAGCAAACCAAGTACCAGTGCGCATTCCCTAAAAAGGGGATTAGAAACACGTCGGCAACACTTGCGCTCACTGGACTATCCCTAGCAAGATATGCTTGTAGGTTAGGGGACGGTTTCCACTGGGCCATGCCTCTCCCCTTCCTTGCATTGCCCCAGTCGTGCCACTCTTGTACTAGGAGCTGATGGAAAAAAGCATCCAAGATAAACACGCGCAGACCGATGTCTGGATGCTCCCGACACCTTCGCCTCAGAATTTGCACGTAGTGCGAGATGACACCGCTGTCTAACCAAGATCCCGGCGCCAGCGAGGCGATCTCTGTCCAAGAGGCATTGTAATCCAAGCCCTCGGGGTGATCCACGTCATACGACGCTCCGTCTTGGGGGGCCCCGCTAAAATAACGGGCTCGGATTATATCGCATTTATGCGGCTTTAGGGGCCTGGCTGGATGCCCTTTCGGATATTGCCCTCGGGGGTCGATCGGGGGATATTGGCCTCCAATTCCTTCTTCGGCCTGCTGATATTCCCCTTCGGGGCCGCCAACTGGTCCCGCCCACGGGACAATGGGCAGTGCCTCGGAGAAACCGTAGTTTCCGAAAGGAAAGTCTTGCGTGACTTGAGAGAGGGGTTCCGGGAACAAATTGAAGGAGGGGCCGCTGTAATCGCCCCACGACGCTTGAGCCTGTCCCATCCCCGCTTCAGAGGTACCAACAACTCCCTGACTCACCCCTGAAGCCTGTCCAGAGGGATCACCGTATCCCTGGCTGACGCCCGTATAACCCATTCCCGGGCTTACTCCCGAAGACTGGCCCGATGCTTGGCGCAAAAAATTCCCGCAGCCTAAAGCCAATGTCGCAGCCTGTTGGCAAAGATCCTCGCCCATTGCGCTCACCAGATCCCTCCGCTCACTCAACTTCTGGAAGAATGCAAGCGAGGCATTAACCTACATCCAAAGAGATAAAAAATTAAGTAACTTCAATCAGACATTTATATTCAACTAATTTGGTTCAAGTCAGACTTGTTGGGCAACTTACGAGATTGTATGCCATACGCTCATCGATCTGACCCCTAGGCGCATACCTCTCCCCACGTTCAAAGTTTACAGGGGCTACTCTCCTCCGCGTGATGCGGTAGTACCACTCATCGTACTGATCGATGCTGATAACGGGGTCTGGCTCCGAGACGATGGCCGCCAGTGTGTCCTGCCAAGAAGTCCAAAGCTCTATTTCGGCCGCGCACAATTCGTACGCATTGGCGGTGCCAAACACTCCGACATCCGGTGGGTTCCTGTTAACCCTCATATCCGGGGCATCGACTGGCAAACCCTGCTCCAACTCAAAATGGCGCATTGCTCGGTCGGGCAGCTGCCACTCTGCGAGCTCGAAATGGATCAGGGGTGTGCGCTGCAACCCGGAGAGCGTGAAGACGAACGACTCTCCCACCCGTCGCGCCAAACGTATGTACGGTGCCCAACGCATTTGGCCCGGAGATAGACGGTCGAACTCCCCTCGATAGTACGTAATGTTGTGATGGGGATCGACTCTCCTCTTGTAGTGGCTAGCCCTCCGGCTGTACTCCCAAGCACACAACCGAGGCCAGACTTTGTCGGTTCCATCCCTACGCGTTGGTGCACCGGGAGCAAGGTGTTCGTAAGACCACACCTGAGAACATCAAAAAATTATATTTATATCGTCGATTCAACAAAAATAAAACACAATAACGAAGACATGATTTATATGATATACCTGCAATAGCGAGAGACATGCACATATGGCTTTGGAGTTGGGCCTCGTTGCCTTGTGCAATGCTCGGTACAGATACGAAAGAACCGCTGCACCCCAGGCATAATCCCCAACCTCCGACAGGTTACCCAACAACGGTAAATATTTCACGCTGACCGTGTTCTTCGACGTCGTTGGGAATAAAATTGCTCCCATCACCCACAAGAGGAAGGCCTTTGTGTACACCACAAGCTCACGGCCCGTATAGTTTTCCGGCAAAACCCCGTAGGTATCTACCAACCACTTCAACTTTATACCACCACTTCAACTTTATACCCCGTAAGTAATTTCTTCTTCTTGGTTGTCAAGATTGCAATTCTTCAATGTGAAATACAGTTTAGTATGCAAGCTCATGTACATATCACTATGCATCAAACAGCCATCAATCTCAAAATTGGTAGCCTTCTCTAATTAAGGGCCTGTTTGAATACCCTTTTCACCGAATTCTTTTCTTGTACTTTCAGAAGAAATCCATCTTATTACTCGTTCTAAAAATTATTCATAAGCACCCCCTTGTTTTTCCGGATTTATTCGGATCCATCCTGAGACAAACGAATCCATTTTGTTTCAGCAAAAAATACGATGTATTCAAACAGAGACTCGTGCTTTGAAAATTACAGCAGGCATTGACACAAATTAATACATATTTTAGAAATAAAAAATCGCTTTCAGACAAAAGTGCTTTCACTTCTTTTGAATAACAAAAGAGAGATGATGTCTACACCACAGTAATTCAGTAATGTGATACAGTTTCAATTGCTGTTTTTCTTATATATATTTATATTTAATTGTGCATTTGAGTTGAAGGTACTACAATAATTTTCCTTTAAGACGGGACCGGAAGTGTAAAAAAACAAATTGAGTGTAAATACATGCACTAAAAGGAATTTTTTTTAGCCAATCGTTTTCACTTTCCCAATATTATTTAAATATCTTAATGGTGAGATGTTTAAACAAGTCACCACATGAGCCGAAAAAATGGACAAAACAAGTTATTAAGTTGGGATAACCTAGTCCAGTGATCATGATCGCCACGTGTCAACGGAGAAACTTTACGATTTTCTCCATTTCCAAATTTATTATGTCTTTGAGTTGTTATTATTTGATTTGATTTGATTATTACCGTTTTTCTTAATTTTGTTTGGAAACCAATAATTTTAAACACCACTCATCAAGTCTTTATAAATATGTTCTCCGAATTCACTCACTTGACTCATTTCGACTTATAAGCATATGAAAAAGTTTTCATATATTTGTTTTTCTAACAGGGCATTTAACTAAATTAAACTCCGTAATCATTCTTGTTCTTTTAGAAATGGCTTCCGAACAAGCTAATACATGTTTTTCTAGTTTCTGTGAAAACTTTTTTTTTTTTTTGCATATTTGAGAAAATGATAATCAAACGTATCTCAAGTCTTAACAATATATATTTATCAATACTGTACCGGTACCGTTCGGTACGTAACACTTTTACCTTCTATTGACATGACATTTCTTTTCATTTTGTACCAATTAAATTACCATTTTATAACTGTTGTATACGCTGAGATTTTATTTTGTACTGGTTCTTTGAAAAATAATTTTTTTTTATAAAAAGTTGACCATATAAAGACTACATAAATAAAAAAATCCTAAGTTCCTTTATATCAATCAGAGTAGCCTCTTCCTACAAAAATTCATTGCAAGTTACAAAATCTTTCATGATAAGTTTTTAATCTTCATTATAATTTTTTGTTTGCTTTTACATTTCCTCTTAGTTTTGATTTACTCCATAGCTTCTCAGCTTTGATTTACTTCACAGCTGAAAGTTTTAAATATATTCTTTCATCTCTATAATGTACTGTTTTACACACCCACCCACATACACACCCTTTTTATTGTTGAACCCTAAGACGTTATTCTTATCGAAACAATATTTTCTCTATAAAAATTTGCTAATAAGATATATCGAAAAGGGTGGTAATTTAGAAGAGGTAATTCAATTGAATAAGTTATTTATTTCTAATGCCACTGTATGTGAACAAACAACTTATTTAGGAATAAATAACTTTAGATAAAAAAAGGAGGTAAATCAAGATATAATAACAAACATTTTATTCTAGAGGAATGAGGGGGGTATATATATATATATATATATATATATATATATATATATATATATATATATATATATATATATATATATATATATATATATATATATATATATATATATATATATATATGAGAGCTGATCCGTTGATAGCGCTAGCAAAATGGGATATTTTGCTAGCGCGATCTGACCGTCCATCGTAAAAGATGGACAGTCCAGATCTTTTTTTTTGCGTTTTTTTAAGTACGTCCGCTACATTATGTAGCGGACAATTTTTTACATTTTTTGACAAAAATACCCTCCGAGTCCGTCCGCTATATAATGTAGCGGACAAGTTTTCAGATTTTTTTTCTCTTTCTGTCATTAATGCTCTGACTTTTTTTTTTCTCTCTCTCTCTCTCTCTCTCTTCCCTTCATTAATGCTCCCTTCAAAAATACCCTCCAACTCCATCTGCTACATTATGTAGCGGACAGAGGTAGTACTTTTTTTTGACATAAATCTATCCGCTACATTATGTAGCGGACAGAGGTAGACTCTTTTTCTCTCCTGACATGTCTGCCTCTCATGTCCCCTCCGTTCTTCTTCTTCTTCTTCATCTCTCTCTCTGTCTCTCTCCTCTCCATCCTCCTTGCAGCAGTGACAACAGCCCACAACACGACCGAGCTCGACTCCGGCGTCGCCGCAGCAGAGGCGTTAGCCTCCTCCCCGAGCTCAGACCACCACAACCAACAAACCCACGATTTCAGCCTTGGCATTACCCAGATGTTTCAGCCTTTCAGCGCTGCCTATCTTAAGCTTGGGTTGCCCAGGTAGTCAAGTCCACCTTCGCTGAAAATCTGAGCTCCGGCCTTGAACCACACTGCCTCGCCGAACTTGACACCGTTGCGGGCTAACAGTTCGGGGAAGACGCATCCAAGGGCTCCAAGTCTTTTTGGAGATCATCAAGCGTCAGCGCCTTCTTCGTCCATTTTACTGATTCAGACTCACTGGAGAGAGAAAGAGAGAGAAGAGTCAGAGCATTAATGAAGGGAGAGAGAGAGAGAGAAAAAAAGATATGAGAAAATTAGTCCGCTACATTATGTAGCGGATGAGAGAAAGGAGAGACAGAGAAAGAAAAAAAGTCAGAACATTAATGACAGAAAGAGAAAAAAAGACTGAAAACTTGTCCGCTACATTATATAGCGGACGGACTCGGAGGGTATTTTTGTCAAAAAAATGCAAAAAATTGTCCGCTACATAATGTAGCGGACATACTTTAAAAAACGCAAAAAAAAGATCTGGGCCGTCCATCTTTTGGGATGGACGGCCAGATCGCGCTAGCAACTTCTCCTATTTTGCTAGCGCTATCAATGGATCAGCTCCCTATATATATATATATATATATATATATATATATATATATATATATATATATATATATATATATATATATATATATATATATATATATATATATATATATATATATATATATAGGGAGCTGATCCATTGCTCGCGCTAGCAAATGGAGTTAAGTTGCAAGCGCGATCTGACCGTCCATCCTGAAAGATGGAAGGCCCAGATCGCACCTTTTTCGAAAAATGTCAGTCGTCCGCGACATAGTGTTCCGGACGAACTTTTTTACCTTTTTGCCCCTCTACCCGTCCCCTACATAATGTAGCAGACGTTTTTTTGACAAAAATACCCTCATGTTCCATCCGCTACATTATGTAGCGGACGAGTAGGCAGGCACTATTTTTTTTTCTGTCCTTTCTCTCATTAAAATTCTGACATGGCTCTCTCTCTCTCTCTCTCTCTCTCGCATTTCTCTCGTCAATTTCTGACACACTCTCTTTCCTCTCTCTCTCTCTCTCTATCTCTCATCAATTTATGACACTTTCTCTCTCTTTTCTCTCACCATGATTTCTTTTATGGGTTCTGGATGTAGCATAAATTTTCATAGCATGGATCTTGTTCAGCCGCGAAGAAGAGACGTTGAAGAGCAGCGCTTGAGCATTCAGGCTTGAAGAAGAGGCATTCAAGTAACAGTGCTACTGCCTCACGACAGTGTCCCTTTGTTCATTTCTCCCTCACACACGCACACATGCACTCTCACGCAAGGCAGCAACCTGATGCTACTCCCCTCTCCTTCTTTTTTTCACACACAGGTGCACTAATCCCCTCGTCCTCACCTCTTCACGGCAGCCATGGCTGCTTACCCACGAACCCATCACTGTATCTCATTAGAGCCCGTTTAACCCTCTCTTTCTTACTTTGTTTCTGCAAACTTTTATCATTTAGGTAACCATACAAACAAAAAACATTATCTGAAGAAAAAATGTTTCCAAAAGGCCAAATTCACAAAGACAAAGCAGAACATGAGAGAAAGGACAGAACAAATGTTTCCCAGAACTTTTATCCCATCTGTGCACTACCGAGACAAAGCAGAGAAACGAGAGAGAGAGATGTCAGAAGGACAATGAGAGAAAGGACAGAGAAAGAGAAAGAAAAAAAAATAGTGTCTGTCAACTCATCCGCTACATAATATAGCGGATGGAACATGAGGGTATTTTTGTCAAAAAAATGTCCGCTACATTATGTAGCGGACGAACTTAAAAAACGTAAAAAAAAGATTTGGACCGTCCGCGATACAGTGTAGCCGTCGGGTGGAGGGGCAAAAAGGTAAAAATGTCCGTCCGCGACATAGTGTCGAGGACGACTGACAGTTTTTAAAAAAGACGCGATCTGGGCCGTCCATCTTTCAGGATGGACGGTCAGATCGCACTTGCAACTTAACTCCATTTGCTAGCGCGAGCAATAGATCAGCTCCCATATATATATATATATATATGGGAGCTGATCTGTTGAGAGCGCTAGCAAACTGAGTTAAGTTGCTAGCGCGATTCGGCCGTCCACGCGCGATCTGTGGACGGCCCAGATCTTTTTTTTGCATTTTTTTAAGTCCGTCCGCTACATTATGTAGCGGATGGTATTTTTTGACAAATATACCTCTCAATCCCAATTACATCTGTCTGTCACATTATGTAGCGGACGGTATTTTTGACAAATATACCCCTTAATCCCAATTACATCTGTCCGCTACATTATGTAGCGAACTATTTTACTTTCTCGAAAAGAGACATCCGTGTTGTCAGCTCTGGAAAAGAGACAACCAACTTTTATTTTCTCTTTCCCCCTCATCTCTCATCTTCTCTCTTCTGGATGAGCTCCTTCAAGACGGTGGTTCCCTCGGGGTAGTTGGACAGCACCTCCCATGTCCGGCGATCGAGGGCACAACCATCTTTCCCCCTCATCTCTCATCTTCTCTCTCTCTCCCTTGTGAGCGTGCGAGTGGCGATCGAGGTACAACCTTCCAAAAGGGTTCCCTATTCTTTGTCCAGTTTCGTGGCTATGGGCCTAGCAAAAGAAATTTTGGGTCACCGATCAAGCCACTGCCTTCCTCCTCCGCCGCCACTGTGCCCATCGGCTTCGCACTGTCCTGGCCGTGCCTGTTTGCACCTCCGGTGGCGCCGGTGAAGTCCATATAGAACAGATGACGTTCTATAAAGATCACAGCAAATCTGTGTCGAAATAGCAAACTATTGATAATTTGAAAACTCTTCATTTTCTTTCTATCTTGCCGCTTCAAATAGTTATGATGTGCTTTGATTTGGTTGTCATGGGTTTGAGAAATTAGGTTTTTTTTTTTTTTTAAAATCTTTTCGTTTTTGATATAGGGTGATAGAAATGGAGGAGGTTAAAGACCCTAGAACAAAATGGCAATCTGTTGCCAGCCAATTTCATGAATGGTTCCAGCCTGCAGGTGGATGTGCTAATTGGGTGTGCTCGTTTTGGAGTCTTTTTTACCAATGACAATCTGTTGCCAGCGAACTTCGTGAAGATTTGTTCATCAGGATCAAAGTAAGAAGAGAGAGAAAAAGAAGAAGTCAGAATAAGAGAAGGGAGGGAAAAAGAGAAGACTAGTCCGCTATATAATGTAGCAGACACATTAATGATAGAAAAAGTCATACCACACAGTGTGGTGGACGATACTGTCAGTCGTTCGCGATACTGTGTCGCGGACGGCGTGGAGGGGCAAAAAGGTAAAAAATATCGTCCGCGATATTGTGTCGCGGACTATTGACAGTTTTTTAAAAAGGCGCGATCTGGACCGTCCATCTTTCAGGATGGACGGTCCAGATCGCGCTAGCAAATACCCTATTTTGCTAGCGCTATCAAGGGATCAGCTCCCTATATATATATATATATATATATATACACACTTTTAGTTCACTAATGAATGAGTACGTATATAATTGATAAAATTTCAAAGCGGTACTGAGTGAGACAGTACCATTATGTACCATTTCATGGAGAAAATTGGTGCACACACTCCGGTACGGTATGGACTATAACTAAGAACCGGCGAGTCAGGACCCAAAACTAAAGGAAACGAAGAAATTTGATATCATAAATCTTTCAAAAAAAAAAAGAAGAAGGAGAAAAAAATCTTTGTTTTTAGTCACCCAGGTTAGAAGCAAAATTTGTTTGAGCAGTAATATTTGGCTACTATTTGAATAAAGAAAGATACTTACAAACCTTCGTACACATACAATTGATGATCGTTAGATATTCTCACTCTGGTGATGTTTATAAAAAAATGATAAAGGATTATCGCTAAAAGTATTGATAAATATGACACTAAAAAAATTGAGCTACACAGTTGAGGTAGTAACCAAATTATATGGCGAAGCCTCCTTGGTTGATACTTTTTAATCACACTTGATGCTCTCACGCCGAGGACCCTTTTCCTTGAGCCTAACCATATGTCTCCATCACAAAATATTTCCCCTTTGGAAATTTCCATCAAATCGCACCTTAACCGGTGTGCCCACACAACACAATTTCTCTTGTCCCCCTTTAGTTCAACCCACTTCATCATTCTCTTTTGTTGTTTAGTCTTCGTTAGCCTGGGTCGCCACTCCCAACCTGGGTTCCACTTCTTTCTTTCTAATTGATTATACATTACTTTCTTGACAAGAAATTACAGGGACGTTTCTTGCGACTGAGGTCAAGTTCTGATTAATGTTTTGTCCAGCTTCCGTTTGGTAAATTTCTTTTTTTTAAGGCTAAACCTGCCTTTTAAGGTTGAAGCTGCCTTGAATTTTATGCGATTTACTGTTGGACAAAGGAAGGAAACGAGGAACAGTTAGGTTTGAAAGAGCTAGAACCAAATAGAATACATATAGAATTCCATCTATTGAAGCTAAAAGGCTCATGTTACTTCCCATGAAAGCTTAATTTAACCTGGGGTTAGATCAAAAGACTCACCTACTTAATCACAGAGGCTAAGCATAATATACATTATTATTTAGTCTATGTTCGATGGTCGTTTGACATGGCTTCGGAGGTCAGGCAAGGTCTTGAAATCAACTCTTTCAACTTACATTTGGTCTCATAAACGTATGATTTTCAGCCGGCACCGCGGCGGCACGGCTAAACCGGTAGTGAACATAGAGCTTTTCAGATGTTCATCATTCTAGTAGACTTCTAGCAAATCCCTAGAATTATATCAGCTTAAAGATATTAAGGGCGCGTACGCTTACACAATTCTTTTTCGCGTTTTGTATTCTTTTTTTGTTTTCAAGATTTTAGTATTTAGATAGAAAATTCATTCTTGTACTTTTATTATTTTCACAATTCGTTTTAGCTACTTTTTTTTGTCGGATTTGTGTACTTATATCATTTTTATTTTTACTTTTCTACCCTACATTTATGACAAAGTCCCTCGCCTCCCCCTCCCCCTCCACTCTCTGCCCTTTCGAACGAGATCTACTGCCGCCCGTGTACTGCCACCCCTTTCCAACGATCTTCCTCATCTACCGCCGCCCTGCACATGGATTCCAATCGATGAACGCCTGAGCTTCAAGATGGGCTACTGCCAGACGGGCTTCAGGATGGGAGACTGCTAGACGGATTCCAATCGATGAATGCCCGGGCTTCACCTACCAGATCGAGGCTCTTCGCCTACTAGATCTCTTCAAGATGGATGATTTTTCATGGATTCTGCAAAGAATACACAGAGAAGTCGATGCTCTTCACCTACCAGACCTCTCTTTCTCTATTTTTTTGTTTGAAATGGTTACAGTGGTTAGATCGGCCATTGTGGGTTGCAATTGGAGGGTGGTTTATGGTGGCTGTGTAATGTAGTGGTTATGGTGGCTGTGTGGCGACAAAATGGCCGGAAGAGATAAGGTTTGAGTGTTGAGGGGTGGGCATGGTGGCTGTGGTGTGATTCTGTGTGGTGGTTCAGTGACGGGTCCGAATAAATGAGGGTGGTGCATGGTGGTGCTAGGGAGGATACGAGGTTTGAGTGTTGAGTGGTGGGCATGGTGGCTGTGGTGCCTTTCTTTGTGGTGGTTCAGTGACGGATCTAGACAAAAGCGGTGGTGCTAGGGAGGAGAGAGACGGAGGGAGCAACTTCTGACTTTTTTGCTTTTTTTTTTCCTGACATTGAGTTCATTTTTTGGAAAAAGATGAAAACAGCCTTCGGTTGTTTTCATGATATTGGCTACTGTTTGATATTTGTATCTAAAACGGAATTGAAAAAATATAAAAGTACACGAAAAGATATATTTTTTTATCATCATTGCTAAATACAAAAACAAAATAGGGTAAACGTACGGGCCTTAAGGTATGGTCAATTATCGAGAAGAGGTATAAACCGCCCGACCTGAAGAAAAACACAACGCAATGGAAAAGGTAACATTGAAAATGGGATTAAGAGAGAAAACTCCGCAGGGCTGTGTTCGTACATGCAGAATAAGAGAGAAAATGAAATGTCCACTACTCCAAGTCCACATAATGCCCAATCCCTTGCCTTAGGTTGGTGTGTTAACAAAGGGTTTATGGGAATGAGACCAGATGTGATCAAAGAAGTTGGTTAGGTTCATACCTGCACTATCTCTTTCTGGGAAAAGCAGAGAAAGTGAAAAAAGGTGACAGTGGAAAGAGATTGCAAGAAGGAAAGGAAAAGAAAAGAATCATCCTGACCCCTTCATTTCTAATTAAGGTCAGCAGTCAGAAAAGGATCTGCTAGACCACTTCCAACAGTACATAGACACAAAGCCATTGAAAATGTAACAACATTGACCATTGAAATTTGAAAGTGAAGAGAAGGAATTTGTATAAACTATAATATGCACAAACAAATCTCACTTGCAAAACTGCCCCCACCCCTCTCTCTTCTCCCTTCTCTCTCTTATCTACTAAGCCAACACATGAAACCACCAAACGCACCATCATCAGTGTCATTCTTACTTTACGACCAGCTACAAGAAAGTGGGTGATTTCCATCTCTCTTTGAAGACTCCATAGCTTTTTTGTTTTCCCTTTTTCCTCCCTCTCTGATCTCTATGGATGCTGCTCAGTGGCCAGAGGTAAAGAAAACATGTTTTCTCTCATTGAAATCATGACATCTTCTGTTTTCTTGGCTTAGAGAGTTTTTCAGGTCGAATTTGGAATTTTGTTGCTTTGGGTTTTGAAATTTCTTTCCCTTTCTTTCTTGTTGATATAGCTAAATTAAAGGTAACTTTTTTAGGTAGAGAGATGATGTTGTTCTTGAAAGTACTGCACTTTTTTCCTGCTTTCTTTTTCCACCCATCTAGTGATAACAGCACCAAGAAAAAGCTAATCTAATTTGTTTCTACTTGTGTTGTAATCCTCAAAGTGTAAAAAGCAATTCCCTTGTTTTCTTTGTCTTGTTTGTTTTGTTTCTCCATCTCCTCTCTATACAAATTTTGCCTTTAGTTCTGATTTCATGTGGTAAGTCATGGCCTTTTCTTGTCTTCTTTTTCTCTTTCTTGTTTCCTTTTCTTCTTTTCCTTTTTCAGGGGATTGGAGTGGTGAAACCTATGGAGGGTCTGGTAGAAAAGAAGCCTATTAGGCCACAAAAGCCACAAGCTTTGAACTGTCCAAGGTGCAATTCAAGTCACACCAAGTTTTGTTACTACAACAATTACAGTCTCTCTCAGCCCAGATACTTTTGCAAGACTTGTAGACGGTATTGGACCGAAGGAGGCTCTCTTAGAAATGTTCCTGTTGGCGGTGGTTCAAGAAAGAACAAGAGATCTACGTCTTCATCGAAAAACCTAGCCCCCCAAGTTCAAAACCCTAAGATCCATGACGGCCAAGACCTAAACCTAGCTTATCCACCCACTACTGGAAATTACAAAAATACCGTCTCTGATCAGTTTGTCCATGAGACTTATCATCCAAACACTAATACTACTACTTCAGCCATGGAATTTTTGAAGAATGGAATTGCTTCAGGGGGTTTCCTGAGTTCTTCTTACATGTCGATGATGCCGGTATCGGATTCCAATGCACTTTATTCATCACCAGGCCTTAATTTCCATGATTTCAAGCCAAACCCTAACTTTTCTTCCCAGCTAGGGTTTGAAAGTGATGGGTATGGCAATCGTTTGCAAGGTGTTCAAGAGACTCACAGTGCAAGACTCTTTTTTCCTTTTGAGGACTTGAAGCCAGTTTCCACCACTAATACTTCGGAATTTGAGCAGAATAAAGGCCAAGGTGATTCTACTACTTCTGGTTACTGGAATGGAGGATCATGGTAACTATTAGTATATCTTATAACATGAAGGCAAAAAAGCTCGGTGCTTTTCTAGTTTTCCTTTAATTTCTTTTACATGGTGATTGTTGGGTGTGACTTGTTTGATCGAAGACTAAGTAACTAACCAATAGGGTAAATGGGTTTTCCTATTTTGGAATTTTTTTTCCCACTCCAGCTTCTTTTTCCTTTTCTTCGGTATCAACGTGAAGGTCTGAAGCTTGTTTTGAGTTGGCTTCGAAAGTTTGTCATGCGATATTGTCCAGCATAGAGGATGATGCTATATAAGAGATCGAGACCCTTTGTCGTTCTATGGTGATCTTGCCCCAGCAATGTTCTAGGTTTTTCAGGGTGCAGGGAAGAAAATGCGGAAGTTTGGGAGGAATTAAGGTCTTAAGATTGTAGAAGGGGCTTTGGGTTATTTGTCTATTCTGGCTTGCAAGTGTTTACTTATTTTATTTCATTGCAGAGATGGATTCCAATCCTTTCCACCAAAGCTTCTTTTCTCCGTTTCTTTCTCTTTGTTTGCCAAACAGGTCAGGATTGTCAGGTCCTATCAGCACCCTCTGTGTGTAATATTTGAGATTCTTCCAACAAGTAAAGCACCTTGATGAAGCAAGTAGGTATGACCCATGATAATTCAGATCTTGATCTTCTCATTCACATGGTAGACCACTTTAGAAATAATTTAATGCAGGCAATTTGTGTGTGTGTATACCAAAAGGGCCGAGCTTGATTTAGATTATGCATAGACCTTTTTTTAGTTATCTTACTTTGACAACTAAATCCTCTCAAAAACTCAAAGCGGGGGAAGCAACGTGCAATAGGCGCAATCCTTATTATGTGACCGACAATTACTCATAATCACAAACCGAAAAAGTCTGTCTTAAGAACAAATATTGTCAGCAAGTTTTGACTATGGTACTATGGATACCCAACCAAAATCATCCTGCCTAATGTTGTCCATTTATAACACTTGTGCCTCTCCTCATTCCCCACCCAGTCTTCCATATATGAATGATTTTTGCTTTTACTCCCATATGTCACATTCCTTACCTTTAAAATATATAAAGACAGAGAAAACCTAGCTTGACTTGCATACCCCTTTTTTAGTTTTTAGAGGTGACCCACAAACATTCCTCTTGGCAACTGTGCTCAAGAATTATCTTCTCCACTTAGCAAATCCTCCTAAGATATACAGGCCCTCCATTATACAATATTATTGTTGGTCTACTCTATGGTGTTAACCACTAGCTAGGGTTTCTAAAGTGGAGGATAGAGGTACCAGCATCATATAGTGGTGGCCCCTTTCTTACCAAATTTAAACAGCTAAAGTCTGGATCTGTTATAAGTCTGCTATTCCATGATTGACAATGCAGCTTGGGAATTGAAGTAACTGCAATTCCTCTGAAGAGTTGGTAATTTGGCTTGTCTGTCGGTCACGATGGACTATGGGGTCTCGTTGTTTAAATTAAAGGGCTAATTACACCTATGTCCCTGAGGTTTGGGGGTAATTACAGTCAAGGACACAAAGTTTCAAAATGTAACATTTCGTGACCAAAAATGTTTCAAATGTATCACCCGTGTCCATTCGTTAGGGTTCCATCCAAAAAATATACTGTTCATCATTACGTATTTTAAAAATGGCAATACTGCCCTTGTACAGTATATCCTAAATAATTTTTTATAATTTTCAAATTAAACCTTAATTTTTTCAAAACCCTAATTTACAAATTATGGTTCAATCTTTAATTTCTCAATCTGCCAATTAGGGTTTCAATCTGCCATTTCTCAAAAGTCTAAATCTGTCAATTAAGGTTTCAAACCCTTAATTTGCAAATTAGGGCTTCAAAACCCTAATTTGCAAATTAGGGCTTCAAAATCGGCGGCGTGGTGCGACGGAGCTACCGGCGGCGTGGGGCGATGGAGAGCCCTTTCTAGTTACGGATAGGAACTGGCATTTCCAGGTCCCTTGTCTACCCGGGCGCGCTTCTTCTTTAAATTAGGAGCCTTGATAGGAGAAAGGTACGAGCGTAATAAAAGGAGCGAGCATCATAGGGAGGTTGGGCAATGAGTAAACCTCGTGTTAGGAAGCGAAATCATTCACGCTCAAGGAACCAACTCAAGACTCGAAGTCTTACCCGGGAGTTGATACACATAGGAAAAAAGAGCTTGACTAATCGTCCCCATCCCTTATTTTTGGCTTTGACCTTTTTCATTCAAGGTTCAAAATGGGGATTCTCAATCGCCAACTTTCCAACCAACCTCCTGTATCTCTCTGGATCTGCTAACGACCGGCTTAAGGTCCTAGCAACAACCTATACTGTACACCGATTTACCATAATAATAAGCTTAGGGGTTTATGAGAGAGTGATTGATGGACCTTCCGCAATACCCAGGGACATGGTTTCATCTGAAAATCAATAAAGTTTTTGGGCAAGACAAGGTTGATACTTCTGATCTACGACCACCCTCAAGGATTTGGCGGCTTGGTTCGACAAGATCGAAGACATCGTTCTCCTAGCATGCGACTCCCTATGGGGTAAGCCAGAACTAAGAAAACTCAGGGCTACTAACAACGCCAATCGAAGAGCATATCTAAGGCTTGGGATATCTATATTTATAGATGGGAACTCATCCTTGGCTGCTACGAAACATCTCGCCCAAGGCTCACAGCTGGGGGAAGCCAATTTCTAGCTGCAGCTGCCCGTCATGGAGATAACCTTCAGAAGCAGAAGCCGAATCTGTGGACTGATAGTAGTCATCCTTTCTCTCGTAAAGCCAAAGACGGCCCGCATCCATGAAGATGAAGAAGAGGCCAGACCAATTCATTTGGGACCCTGCAGATCCGCCCCAGTGGGAGTAGTGACTAGCGTTATAGGTCGTTGGGCACTTTCTATCTGAGCGAAGCCCTCTTCCGGAAGAAGCCATCTCCCCCACGGAATTGGGTAAGTTCAAGCTGGAGTACAGGGTCAGGAAGGGCTACTTCTTGGCACCGGGGAAAGCTACAGGCCCAAAACCTTCGACCTTATCCTTTCACCAAAGAAAATCGTACTTCCACGGGGAAAGGCTGTGGAGTTTCTTCACTCCATTACGTTGTGCCTCCTTGGCTCGGGACGAAGCCAAGCCGATACATACGATAGGCGAAGGAAAGATTCGCTTCCAAGGCTAAGACGCTCCACCATCCATGGACCAGTGGGCAGGCCCTTCGGATTGGTCCAAGGTATTCTTTGCCCAACTCATTTTAGTCAAGACAAATGGTCCCACCTAAATGAACTTTCCTTTGACTCTGCTTGCTTCTGACTCCCTATGAGCAGTCGCTGCTGGCATGGAATGAGGGAGTAGGTTGCTGTGGGGGAGGAGAGAAGAGATGAAGGGGAAGAGTGACGTCGCCGGCGATAGGTTTCGACGCCGGCAGGAGATTACATGCGGTGGCTTGGGGTGGGCGATGACGAGGAAGGGGAGGTAGACGGGGTGGGCAGTGACGGGGTGATGAGGAAGGAGGAGGCATGCGGGGTGCGACGCCGGGGAAGGGGAGGCAGGCGGGGTGCGGCGCCGGGGAAGGGGAGCAGGCGGGGTGCGGCGCCGGGGAAGGGAAGCAGGCGGGGTGGGTGGGTGACGGGGAAGGGCGAGGGGGATGCAGATGGGGTGGGGAGGGGTGGGCGATGACGAGGAAGGGGAGGTAGACGGGGTGGGCAGTGACGGGGTGACGAGGAAGTAGGAGGCATGCGGGGTGCGACGCCGGGGAAGGGGAGACAGGCGGGGTGCGGCGCCGGGGAAGGGGAGCAGGCGGGGTGCGGCGCCGGGGAAGGGAAGCAGGCGGGGTGGGTGGGTGACGGGGAAGGGCGAGGGGGATGCAGATGGGGTGGGGAGGGGTGGGGTGGTTAGAATTAGGGTTTTCCTTTTTCTAAAAAGAGACAATGGCATTTAAAAAAATAACTTTTTAACATAAGGGCAATAAAGTCATTTTGTTAAAACCGTTAGGATTTTTAGGGTTCCGTTTGTCAATGGACATAAGTGTTACATTTTGAAACTTTGTGTCCTCGCGTGTAATTACCCCCAAACCTCAGGGACATAGGTGTAATTAGCCCTAAATTAAAAGTACAATCTCATTTTGAAACTTTATCTTTATTTTAAGTGTCAATTTAGTGATTAGATTTATAATTGTGCAAAAATAGTTATTGGAGTAGTCACTTAGGACAATCAAGTTGCTTTGTTATAGTCTATTAATACCAAGTCAATCCGTTTAGCCCTCCTGCGCGCGAGGCTTATATGCCTTACCATACTGATTCCGCTGTCATCAAAACTGCTTCACAGCCGATGCTGCCATCCCAATTCTCCCCATCCATCACCTCCATCATCACCCAATCCCGACCGAGTCACCCACGTAATTAAGCCCTCGCCACCCATCACCACCACGCCATCATCCTTCCATCACAGTGGAGCCATCACTCAGCCATCGCAACCACCAAGCTATCATCATGCAATTACAATCGAGCAACCCACCAATGCTCAAGGGCGGAGGTAGCACGGTGCCCCAGTGGGAACATGTGCCCACCTCTGTGCCCATTTGCAAAAACCCACTAGTTCCTACGTCCTGACATTGCCAAACTCCTTTTCCCTTTTTTTACTCTTTTTGTTGAATGTTTTGGAGAGGGAAGAGTTTGGGAGGGAGAGGGAAAAGCACTAGACTGGAGAAACGATTCGACACTCTATTATTTTATTTACCTTTTTATCTGCTTTAATAACTAAGTTAGTATTGTATAACCAGTTACTTTAAAAGTTTAAACCGTTAAAAAATAAACTTGGTAATATTATCGTGTTAACGTTCTTTGATTGGATTGACTTTCTCTCTTTAGTTTCAAATGAAGTTAAGGAGAATGAGACCCCCCGCATGCCAATTATCAAACCAAATGTAAGTATTCATACACTTACCGATTTTGTGCTTCAGTAAAGGTTGAACCTTATCCTTTAATTTAAGAAGCTTTCTCCACGACCAAGAGCAATCACTAGGGGCCTTAATATCCCAAAAACGGGTTCATCATTATGCAACTATTCTAGTAAGGAGTGAGGGAACGGACTCTTAGCTCATACTCGTAAGCCCAAAAAGCGTGAGGGTATGAGCATAATCGGGAGTGAGCGAATGGCTCAATGTCTTTATCGCAATTCCGAGCTATGAGTTATGAGCTACTATGCTTTGATTCAACTATCATTCCTAAGAAGGCTTCCCCTATCTGCTTTTATTCTTTCTCCTGAATGCGGCTTTCCTAGACCAGGCGATATTAAAGCAGCAAAGTAGTCTTCCTTACACCATTATTTGCACGGTATAATGAGTTTAGAGGCCTTGGAAGCTCAAATTCTTAGATCACCCTTATCATTCTGATGACTTTTTCCTTGATCTTCATGCTCCTTATTTTGATCTTTCTAGGAGCATTATCTCTTGCAGAAAAAGCCTTCTTTCTACGACAATCCAAAATTTGATGACCTTGGAGATCCTTGGGAAATCCCTTTTCTTAATACCCTTATTCTCCTTTCATCCGGAGCTGCCGTAACTTGGGCTCAGGTGGCTCCATACGGGAGAAATTAGAGTCATTTATGACCCCGGGACACATGGAAAAAGAGATTTCTCCCGTATGGAGCCACCTTCTTCACTTAGGCTGCCTTGACCTTTGCCCAGGCGCCTCGGCCGCGGTATATAGTGTAAAGACTCTAGTGTGGGTGGGGGGCATTTTTCATTATGTGTAAACCTCTGATTGCAGGTGATGAAATGAAGCGATGAGATATAAACAAAGGTGCACCACCATCAAATTGCATTATTATTATGCAGGGATGCATTATTTTTATGCAGGGACCAAATATGCAAATGAAAATAATCGAAACTAAGACCTTGCACAATGAAATAGCGAATACCATGTTATATAATCGGCTGTTCTAAAAGTTTAAACTGTTAACTTGACAATGTGACCCAACAAACGACCAAAGAAAGCATCACAAACATATTCCGGCATAAGTTTAGGAATATCCTGAATGAAACTTTCAAGTGCTCATCCCATTCCACATTTCTAGTTTTGCCGTTGCTAATGCTCGACACTTATAAACGCGACCATGCCATGGTCATCCAATCACAACCTTGCCACCACCCACTCGGCCCCGTGCCTCCGATCATCGCCATTCGTCATCTTTCAAACACTATCAAAGCACCATACCTAACCCCAGACACCCGTCACCCCAAATTTGGCATGAGCTGCAAACCTTAGGTTGTTTTGGGTGTACTTTTGCTGCAATCGAATTTTAAAGTTTTTAACTTTATATGAGTGTGTGTGCGTGAAAGCAAGGTCCTGGTGACCTCATCTCGAATCAAAGCAATTTTCCCAACTTGTTTGCCAACTGAGCTCAACTCTACCGTCTTCTCCGACTCAAGAGGTGCTTTTTGTGAAACTTAAACGAAGGCTCCCGATCGTGTCTACAGGGCGAAGTTGAATGTAGATATCATGACACCAATGTGTAGGATACCAGGCTGAGAAACCGGGGCAACCACTCCTCTATGTGCCAATAGCTAGTGCATCCAGGGACCTGGTGCGCAGTTCAGCTGGAGAGGCAGGCGTAGCCTCATCTGAGAAGTGCGAATTCGGTTCGTATAGGCTTCATAAACCTTTGTCTCTTAGTGTGTGTGACTGTGTTTCACTTTGATTAAAATTATTGCATTGATCACCCACAACTTCTATCGTTATGTACAACAAATTGTTTGTGGTGGTGATGTGTGGGAAGGGTTGGTGGGGAAGTGGCTTTTTTTTTTTAATGCGTTATGGTGGTGGTGGTGGAAATGAGGCACCTGGCGGGGAGCAGTGAATTTTCACAATAATTTAGGTAGTGTTGGTGGTAATGGAGGTGAATGTAAGGGGTGAAGCTGGTGCTGTTGGGTTGTGGTGGTGATAAGTTGGCTGTAACCAATTGGTGGCAATAGTGGCGGTGGAAGTGGGTACGAGGTGTTGCTGGTATCCGGTGGTGGTGGGGCTAGAAAGTGAGGTAAACGAAGAAGGAGGTCTGTTTTCGAATTGCTTGCCCATCTTGCCCTACATGCTAGACATCGTGTGCAACTTAACTGGTTTAGTGTTAGAAAAATTATAAGAGAAGAACTCGATTGGCCAAATCGACAAGTTAAATGATCATCCTGACATAACTAGTCCACTGACCAAATTAAAACTCGAAATAAATACAGTCAGTCATTTGCGTATTTTCATTTTTTCCAGAACTACGGATTAATTTCCATATTCTTTCTTAACTGATATCTATTTTCACTCTTCATATCTATATTCTTGCTTAAGCTAGCTTTATTTATTAAAAAGGCTAAGTTCTATTTTTTTTCTTTGTAAAATCTCTAATCTATCAATTAGAAAAACCTAGGCAAGTTCCTCATAGAAGTAAAGAGTAAAGACAGAAGACGTAAACAAGCTCCAAGCTCTTAGCTCGAACTATTAAGTGCAAGTAATTCTTAAAGTCCAAAAACTTAATACAAGTGTTCCCAAGAAGTTCAACTATCTAGACTTGCACACGTACCTTTCACTGATACTCTTGCATTAACAATAGTTTAGATTGCCAGAAAGTTGGGCAAAATTTCCACAAAATAAAAAAAATAAAAAAAGCTAAGCTAGCAGTCAACAATAAACCCTAACCCCCTCCTCCAGAAATGGCCTTGGATTCAATGTTCACACAATCTCTTACTTCACAACATCTGCTTCTTTCTTCTATGAATTTGCTATCGAGCTCTCTGTCTGTCTATTCTTCAAACTGTGAAAACCTTCTTTGACTGACTTCATAACTCTCCTCCTCCTTCTCAAACAATTCGCCTCTCTGCCTCCTCCTCTTTCACTGTAAAACCTTATGAGTCCGTTGAACGAGTTGGAAGCACGAATCAGGTACGTGGAAACGGACTGAGAAAGCTCCGGGTTCGGAGGCTGCTCCGCCGAGAGAGATTGGCTTTAATTTGTTTCACCACAGTCCCCGTGACTGTGGGGTGTGGCAGTGGCGATATGGTGAAGAGATGAATCAAAGAGCAGTCGAAGCTGGATTTTGTTATTAGGTTCAGGATTTCAAAACGCGTCCATGCTACATTTTGTCGCTGAAAGAATTGTCATTTTGTCTCTAACAAAAACGAGATTGCAAAAGTCTAAGCAATTGTAGTACGATGAAGGTTCGAATTAGTGTTGTAACGGAGCTTCGGAATCGCATCTACGTTGAGGTGGAATTCACCCGGCTCGACGTACTTTCCTTGTCTGGTGTACAACTTTTGCAAATTTTATTGGGAGCAGATAATGATGGAATAAATTTTGGCGCTACCCGGTTGTAGGAATCTTCCTCTAATCCCATATATAATGACAATTAATAACCGTTAAATGTCTTTGATGACTTTTCTGTTAACACTTTCAGCGACAATTCTTAACAGCACTTTTTAGCTTCACTAAATAAAAGTCATTAAAAATATTTAGTAACTATCAATTGTCGCTACATGGGGGTAGGAGGAAGATTCCTTCAACCCGGGTAGCAACCAAATTTTTTCCATAATGATGTGCCTTATCGTTGTCGCCTTGGGGAGCTTTCCGCATAAAAAGGTAAAGGCCTTACTCTATTCCGAATTCGGAATAGCGGCGTTAGAGCTCGGGCATTGACTACTCTCAGCGCACCGTTCACGCTTTTTGGGGCTTACAAGACTGAGTTAGGAGTGCGTTGAGTCATTAACTACTATAATAGTGTTATAATAAGGAACCCAAACTCTGACTTCTTTCGTGAAAGTTCTTTACTTCCGTTCCATGGTGATTGTCTCATTTGACTTTTTACAGAACTAGTTAAGCGTGTGATTTTTGTTTTTGTGGTCGTGAAATTATGTCGAATTGCTCCGACCAAAGATTAAATTCAGCAATATTGGATAATCTTGACAAGACAAACAATTATCCGTAAGCCAGAGGAAAGCTTAAAATTGTTAAAACATAATTAAACTCTTCTTATAATTCAACTCTTGCTAGTATTAATCAAGTAAGCATGGGTCCCCAAAAAATACATAGACCACCACGCATCGCTATAGAAGTTCTATTCCAAAAAAGGTAATTATTGCTATAAGAGTTTCGTTGCTGTGATCATGTGTTTATGCTATCCTTAATCGCTACGCGTAAGCATGGTCCAAAAATGCATGGGAGGTTGAGGCGTCCCAAGGTAACAGGAGGTTTAATTATACATTGATGTATGGATGGTAAAAAAATCCGAACTAGCGGATCTCCGCCCACCCTGCCCCTGTAGGAGCGGATTATTTTTACTTTGACTTGGTCGTGGGCTGGGTATGATATTTTTTAAAAAAATTCGCGGCATGTTAGGGTCGGGTATGGTATTCACCCCATCCATCCTGCGACCCGACCTAACCCGGTATATTTACCCTTATACTTTAGTTGATCTTAGCCGTTCCCTACCTAATGCTTTAGTTGATCTTAGCCGTTCCCTACCTAATGCTTTAGTTAATCTTAGCCGCCCATCGTATACCATATATATATGTTCTAAATTGGCAAACCCTAATCTCAACCTTCTCACTCTGCAAGGCTTGACGGTCACTCTCCTGATCTGCACATTCTACACCGCACGGCCACGAACTTGTGGCTGCTCTACCGCACCGGCCACGAGCACTTCTTGCGAGTTGCGATGGTAACTCTGAGCACTTCTTGTCGCCGCACGCATCGAGGTCAGCAGTCATGGTGAGCTTTCCTCTCCCCTGCTACCCAGTTTTCCTAATTTCTCCTCATCAATAGGAAATCCCTCCTCATTGATGGATTCATTCTGCCGTATGATTATCCTTTTGTGTCGATAAAGAGCTAGGTATTTTGTTTATTACGTTTTTTATAATCATGCAAGTGCTTAGTGTTCTGATGCTCAATACCTAGAGGAGATTTTTGTTGCTAGTTGTTACAGAGAGATATATGAATACTGAAGTTATTAGATGAAATTCTTGGAATGCAACTCTCTTATTTTGGTTCTGAATATTGACATTATTTTTTTCTCGATGGTGGCCGTGGCGTTACAAATTGCCAGAACAGAAGTATCGGAGTCAACAAGATTGCGTCGAGCTTGGCATCAGATTGTTCACAACTTGCGATCTCAAAGATGGCTTGGAGTACATTGGAGAGTGATTAATAGTAAATGATTGGCATTGGATTACCTTACTGATGATTTCGGCATCGATTTTTAAAATACCTTGGTTCAGTTGTATTACAATCTTACAATTAAAATCTTACAATTTCACTTGTGTTTTTGTTTCTCATTTTTTGTTTCTGAACAAAAGACAATTAAAAGTATTGCCTGAAACAGCCAATCGGGGCGGATCGGGGTGGGGTCAGGTTTTTTGGTAGTGCATCGGATCGGGGATGGTATTCCCATCTCTTGACCCGGTGGCGGGGCGGGGTCGTGTAAATGGACTACCGGGGCTGGTACGGGATTTCATAAAATCCGCATCCGACCCATCCCATTGCCATCCCTACACTGATGGCCAATGGAGTTCTCGACCTGATAATCAAACAGTAGCACATTATTAGTTTTGTGAATAGCATGTAAATTGGATTGTATAAATTGTGGATATACTCTCAATCGACAGCTCAACAAAGAACAAAGATTTTAACCTCGCTTCCCTAAGCAACCCCTTGTTCATGCTACAAGATTCTGAATGTGGGGTATCAACCATGTAAGTCCATGTTTGGTACAAGTGTAGCATCTTAATCGTAACTGTCGGAGCAAAGTACAATGGCGGCGGCAACCTCTGCAAAACGTCCAAAGCACACCCCATCGGCATCTTGCCGCCCTATCCGAGACTTGAATTCATTTCCGGGAAAAAATAATCATCCTCGTCGTATTCTTTGGCGGACCACGGAGAGGACTTTATGTTGATGCAATTCATCATTAGTTTGCCCTTTTCGTCGCCCATTCATGTTTACTTACACAGAAAACTTAATTACGAAAATTCTTATAATTATGCAAATTAGAGAAGGGTTACAAATTAAATTAAAATTTTTGAAGTTAAACCAGAAAAATCACAAAAAAAAAAAATCACAAAAAGTCAAATAGAGCGAGCACGTGAAAGGAAGAGCAAAGAGAGTACAAACTAAATAGTCATTATATATTGATTGGGGTATTTTACAAGAAACATTTTCATTTCATCTTTCACTGCAATACGAAACTTTGAAAATTATTATCATACTTGTGAAACGAAAATGACCTTTTGCCTTTTGTCCCACGAGTAGTGACCTTCTTGGTATGCTTAATTCCAACTTTTGACTCTTAGCATAAGTAATACATTTAGGTTTATGCGTTATGACGCAACGAATTCTGCGGATTAAAATGTTTAACACGCATTTTGACTCTTAATATGTAATATATCTTGTTCCACACATGAGTGAACACTTACCACGTGCTATCATACTTTTTAATTTTTACAAGCTTATGAGAAAATAAGACAGTTTTTTCAAAATTGAAAAAAAAAATAAAAACTATACGCCAAATGTGTTTTTTTTTTCCTCCAGTTTGCAGAAAGGTTACCAAATAGAGCCAAATTTGAATAATCAAACACCCATTAATTATTATTTTTCTGTAAAAAATAAAAACTAAACTGGTTTTAATTTTTATTTTTTTAAAAAACAGAAAATTAAAACCGAAAGTAATTTGACTAATTTCAAACAGACTTAGAAGAAAATGAAGTTTTATAAAATTTCTTACTTTCAGTTTCCAATAGAAAATTTATTGTCAACAAAAGCCTTGCATGCCATGCCATGCCATAATAAACACATAATTTATGGCTAGATTATCCTAAGCCACATTATCCTCGAAAGGCCGACACTCCCACCTTTAAAGTTCTTGTTCAGGCTCTCGCAAAAGCTTTTGTCGCACGATGGAATTCTACCGATGAAAAGATGGCTTCACTGTTGGAACTGGTTGGTCATCCACCACCATTGCAGCTAAATTCGCCATCGACACCACCAAATAAGCCTAAGCCTCCGAATTTCTCCAACCAAAAGCCAATTCCAAATCCAAAAGTAGCAAGTTTTCCTTCCCTGTCATCAAACCGAGCCTCTGTAAACTCGAGCACTTACGCTACAGTACTCGAATCCTGTAGGTCCAGCAGACTAGGCAAACAAGTCCATGCTCACACGCTCAGAAATGGGTTTCAAGGGCACGAGTTTGTCGAGACGAAGTTACTGCAGATGTATGGAAAATGTGGGTGTTTGGATGATGCAGTTCAACTGTTTGAGAAAATGTCTACGAGAAATTTATATTCATGGACGGCCATTCTTAATGTATGTATAGATAATGGATTATTTGAGGAAGCTTTTTTGCTATATCAGGGGTTACTGATGGAGGATTTGGAGTTGGATTTCTTTGTTTTTCCGGTGGTGTTGATGATTTCTAGTGGTTTTGGGAGGGTAGAACTTGGGAAGCAATTGCATGGGATTGTGATAAAGAATGGATTTGTTTCGAATACTTATGTAGGGAATGCTTTGATCGATATGTATGGCAAATGTGGAAGCTTGGACGATGCTATTATTGTTTGGAATAACATGGTGGAGAAAGATCGTGTCTCTTGGAATGCCATCATTACAGCTTGCGCAGCCAATGGGATGGTTCTTGAGGCATTGGAGTTTTTGCACAGGATGTCATTTGAGGATGGTTTAGCGCCGAATTTAATTTCTTGGAGCGCTGTAATTGGTGGGTTTTCACATAATGGGTACGACGAGGAAGCCATAGAGACGTTGCGTAGAATGCAAGCGGCAAGAATCGAACCAAATGCACAAACATTGGCAAGTGTGCTTCCTGCTTGTGCTAGACTACAGAGTCTGAGCTTAGGAAAAGCAATTCATGGCTATAGCACCAGACATAGGTTTATGACTAACTCGTTTGTTGTTAATGGACTTATTGATGTTTATAGGAGGTGTAGTGACATGGAAAGTTGTTTCGACATCTTTTCAAAGTTTTCGGTAAAATGAGGTCTCTTTTAATACGATGATTGTTGGGTACTGCGAGAATGGGGATATTTCCTATGCCAAGGAGCTGTTTGATCAGATGGAAGGGGCAGGGGTCAAAAGGGGTATAATTTCTTGGAATTCAATGATTTCTGGGTATGTGGATAACTCCATGTTTAATGAGGGTTTGGGTATGGTTCAAGATTTGCTGATGCAAGAAGACATTGAAACAGATTCTTTTACTCTAGGGAGTGCTCTTGCTGCATGTGCTAATATGGGTTCTTTAAACCAAGGAAAGGAGATACATTCGCACGCCGTTATCAGAGGCCTGCAGTCAAATCCTTATGTGGCTGGAGCGTTGGTAGAAGTGTACTGCAAATGCAAGGACTTAAAGGCAGCTCAGAGTGCGTTTGATGATGTAGCTGAAAGAGATATAGCAACATGGAATGCTTTGATATCTGGATATGCCCGATGCAATCAAATGGAAAATGTTCAGATTAATCTTCAGAAGATGAAAGGAGATGGATATGACCCAAATGTATACACATGGAATGGCATTATTGCAGGTCATGTTGAAAATGGTCTCAATGAGTCGGCCCTTCAATTGTTTTCTGAAATGCAGTCTTCAGGTTTGCAGCCTGATTTGTACACAGTTGGGACAGTTTTACCTGCCTGCTCTAGATTGGTGACCACTGAACGAGGAAAGCAGGTTCATGCTCATGCAGTCAGACGTCGATACGAATCAGATTGTCACATTGGAGCAGCGCTAATGGACATGTACGCAAAATGTGGATATCTAAAGCATGCCCGGCTGGCTTATAATAGAATCGCAAATCATAATTTGGTGACTCAAAATTCCATGCTTACTGCATTTGCCATGCATGGACATGGGGACGAAGGGATAGCTTTCTTCCGTATGATGCTTGTTGAAGGTTTTAGACCAGACAACGTGACTTTCCTATCCGTGCTATCGTCATGTGTTCATGCTGGGTCAGTTGAGGCAGGAGAAGAATTTTTCAGTTTGATGGGTTACTACGGTGTGAATCCCACAATAAAACACCACACATGCATGGTTGACCTCCTAAGCCGTGCAGGCCAATTAAATGAAGCGTGCAAGATTATTAAGAACTTGCCCGTGGAACCTGATTCTGTGATATGGGGTGCCTTGCTTGGAGGTTGTGTGATCCATGGTAATGTTGATTTAGGAGAGCATGCAGCAGAGAGGCTCATAGAACTGGAACCAGATAACACGGGGAACTATATACTGTTGGCAAACTTGTATGCTTCTGCTGGTAGATGGGATGATTTGGCTAAAACAAGACAGATGATGAAGGTTAGACAAATGCACAAAAACCCAGGTTGCAGTTGGATTGAAGATAGAGATGAAATTCACGTCTTTGTAGCATGTGACAGGTCTCACAGAAAAGCAGAGGAGATATATGCCACTCTCGATAATTTAAAATTTTTAATGAGACTTGAACAAAACTAGGATAACACAGTCATACTCTCATCTGTACGAATTTGTACAATTACACAGATGCAATACTGCAAATTTACTCCAACTCTTAGCTTTTTCTGAACCACTCCTTCCTGATAGGAGAAACTTGCTAGAAAATGACCAACTAAATCTACATGAGTCCCCTCAGAGCACAGTCGTTGCAGAAAAGGATACTATTTTGCCTAGTCAGTAAAGGTCAATGGATTCGAGCACCCTACGAGCTTGGATGTGCAAAGCAGTCAATCTCTGCTCTGGATCGAGGGTTGAGCCAAACTGACTCGCTGCCCATATCAACGAGGCAGATTTCTCGCCTAGAAGCCTTGTTATGTCTTCATGTATTGCTACCATTGGAGGTTTATCTCTTCCATTTACATGCCCAATGATCAACAGCAAGAACTCTCCACACCTCAGCCTGTTAATATGTACAAAACTTTAGTTGATACATCTTGCTGCCAATCACCTCTAAAAGGCTCTATGAAAGACTTGGCATAGGAGAACAAGTCCCCGCGGATGAACAGTCAAAGACATAGGTGTTCCAAAGGTACCTCTGAGCTAATCTAGAGAAACCAAGTTGCAAACTGGTTATTGATCCCATAACCACTTCATGGATGAAATTGGTTTTGATTCCAACGACGATTTCCATGGATGAAGTATTTGTTTAGCAAAATAACTACAGCGCCATACTGATAAGTAGTGAAAAAGAAGTTACCTCAAGTTTTCGTCTACTTGTTTGTCTCTTATGAGTAATGCAACTTCTTCAATGCCATTGAAATTCTCAAAATCCTGATACAACATTAACAATGTACATAAACAAATGAAAGAAACTTGCAGAGGAAACATAACTTATTTTGCAAAGTTCTAGCAATAACAATTCAACGCACTCTTGCGAATCCTGCCCCTCCCTTAGATGCCATGATTACACTTGAGAGTAAAATGGAAAAAAAAAAACTGCTCCACTAGAAAGAGAGGATCAACGTACTTCAAATGGACACTTCAAGGTGGAAACCAAGAAAGAGTTGTGTGACACAGCCTATATTTTGACATCTTTGGGGAAGCACTATAACAAACGTTAATTGAACAAGCAGGCACAAAAACTAAATGCACGAGTGGTAAAGTATCAGCTAAGGTTTGGAAGTGGTGTTTTATGCCTATTACTTCGCAACTTTCAATGCAGAAATTGTTTTCCAGTATCTTTTCTGTCTTCCATGTTTTCCCAGTTTGTGCATTTGTGGGGGGTGGGGGGGGGGGGGGGGTAGCCATATAAGTCAATGAGAAGTAAGCCTACCATTTGATTGGCTGATGAATCCATCATTATTGAAATGAAAGCATCTAAGCATACCCCTTGCTCAAGTGCTCCTCGAGTTGATAAAATATTCATCAAAACCTGCATGGAATCTTAGTTGTGTTACACCTGAGACCTGACAATTCACTGTTAGCTGCATATCTTAACTATGAACTTTAACAGGAAATTCCCAATTAGATGAACGCTTAAACGCAGTGCACACTAAGAATAGAAAATCATTTGGAATGGGCAAGAAATTTAAAACAAGCACAACGCTACTTCCTGAATGCAGCCTGTGCTCTAATGATCAGATGTTTAATGTCTATAATAGTATGTAAGGGGGGTTGCCAAATCTATGATTGAAATCTTATGCATTTTCACTCTACCCCCGTCACTGACACTTTTCTTTCACACCTGGTTCCAAACATAAGTAAATGGAGGAACAATAAGCAAGGGTAGACAATGTTGCACTCGTACTAGCCTTTTTGTGTACCCTTTTTGCATCTATTTTACAGGGACAAATTATTTTTTTTTTACCTTTTTTTCCTTTATTTTTTGGATGGAGGGGAATGGCAGTAGGAGAATTATATTTTGCATTGCCTACTCCTGAACTATATTTCTTGAGTCAACCATCAGCCCTCATCTGTTGTATCTTTGACCTATTGTTCTCGCTTTTTCATGAACACATCTTTCTGTAACAATTGATACTACAATGATGTTCTAATAAATTGGTATCTGGTTGCATTTTTAGTCTTGCTAGGAAGATTACAGGTTACCAACTCTAAACAGCTAACTTCAAAAATTAAAGATGAAATGGCAAACAAGTCTAGTACTTAAATATACCTCGATAGCTTTGTGCTGATGTGCCAAAACCCTGCTCTCGGAGTGGAGCAAACAACATCCTTCCAGAGCTCTCAGTGCAAGTGCAACTTCAGCATCAGTCGATGGACTAGTAATTTTCATTGGTTCAACACTGAAAATGTGATTCAAATTGGCGACGATTTGATCCTCCGATTCCTTCAATGAATGTTGAAACAGAACCGGTACCACTAACAAATTTCAACATATAATGGACAAAGTTCAATTCCAAATCAAGCAAACACTGGTAGATGATCCTAAGTACAATATTCAAGAAGTACTCCCTCCATTTTACAGAGTTTGTCATTGTTTGACTTTTGCGAATCTATAGTATATGGTTCGAACATCTAACAGTTGAACTGAACTCAAATAGTAATTAGAGGTGAAATGCGTGTAGGAATTTGACCTTGGAGGTCGGGAACAGATTGGCTGAGGCAAAAGAGGTTGATGGTCGTGTCCGAGGCGGAGACTGATTTGAGGAACTTGAGGATGCTGCGAAGGCCGCGGATCCGGAGGAAAGAGAACTCAGCGCGCGCCTCGCCAAGTCCGGTCCGGAGCGCGAGCGTGACCTCTCGGTGCAGCCGCTGCTTGTCAAGCGAATCGACCAGCTCTCCGGCCGGCGATTCGGACTGCGATTCCGACTGCAGACCGTCGCTCCAGAACGCCTTCTTGAGGTACATTTTCTCTCTCGCGCACACGTTTGGAGTGCTAAAGCCCATACTTCTTCCGCATCAGCGGCCCAACTATAAACCGTTGTTGGAAAGATGATATGGTCCAAATTCGTTCCCGTGAACTTTTTTATGACCTTTTGTCGCTAAAAACTGTTTTTAGCAACCAACAGCTCCTATGTTGTATCCCAACATTGAGGAATTTATTAGGGAAGAATAAATTTTGGCCGCTACCAAGTTATATGAATTTTCTTTCAACTCCGTATATTGATAATTAATAGTTGTTAAATATTTTTATTGACTGTTCTGTTAACACTTTTAGTGATAATTTTTAATAGTATTTTATTTAATATCATTAAATGAAACTTTCTAAAAATATCTAACTACCGTTAATTATCGTTACAAAGAGCGTAAGAGGAAGATTCTTTCAACCAGCTAAATTTTTTTCCATTGGTAGTACCTTTGGGGTAACTTGGGATGTGCAAGCCTTCAAACACACTCACATTTCGCCAAGGAGTACAATTCTTCAAGCAACACATTCGTCCTTGTGCTTCGCATACTTTACAACTTGGTTCCCACCAAGCCAAATGAAGGCTTTTCTAGTGGTCACCACCATCAAGTACACCGCCCAGAACCAATGAAATCCGACCAATTTGACGCATGACGTAAAATTGAAGCTATAGCAGTAGTTAATTGCGTAGATTTGGTGCCCTCCAAACAATAAGACAAGGCACCAAGTTTTTCAGACTTCTCTCCGGCGGCGAAAAGCTAACAAGGTTGATGGGATTAAATTTATGTCTCTGAAGTCAAAAGGAGAGTTGGGTATGCTGGTATCCAAAAGCATGTTTAAGTGTAGGAACAATTTCAAACTTTATGTATAGTCGATGTTGAACTTAACACTTAACCTCACGCTTAACACTCGCCCACATGCAAAGCGTGTCACAAAACGTGGCGTTGAAGCCTGGTATTCAACACAAAAACTTACTCAGTGTAAGAAAAGCTCACTGGTATAAAAATCAAAATCAATTTCAAACCTTACGTATAGTTGAGGTGGGACTTGACAGGATAAATTGAGAACTGGAGCTGTTTGGGAAGGCAGCTGATTGGGGCAGGTCGTTGGAAGCCTGGAAGATACGTGCTTCAAGTCAATGAAGTCAACGGTGTAAAGGATGCCTTTGGATGAGGTACTGCTGGAAATTACTTAGCCAAGCGTTCAAAAGGATGTGGAATTTTCAAACAAGTTTCTTGGACCCATGGAGTCCACCCCATGTGGACTCTTATGCTGTATGTAGATTGAATTTCATTATTAAGCAGAGTCATGATCAATACAGCACTGTGAGAGATGTTGAGAGCAGGACCAGTCGTTGATTTTGGCCTTATGGCCCTTGTGTGTGCTCTACTTCTTGATACCCCCAGTGCCAAGAGAACTGGAAACCAGCAGGAGTACTGCTCCCCTTCATCTTGCGGAAATATTGACAACATCACGTTCCCGTTCCGGTTAAGAGGCGATCATCGGCATTGCGCGAACGCTACAACGAACTAGTTTGCGAAAACAATGTCACGGTAATGCACCTGGGTGCTGGAAAATACTACGTTGATGACATCTCCTACGCAAGGCAAACAATGAGGCTGGTAGATGTCAGTCTGGACAAGGATTTCTGCTCCATCCCTCGCGTTTCTTTTCCACGGCGCTACTTTCCAGACGTTGTGACGACGCATCTTCAAGTGAATCCGTTGGATTATGTTGACACGATGTTCTTCGTTACTTGTCCATCTCCAGTCCATTCTCCCAACTACGTGAATTTTTCAACTTGCACTTCCCAAAAGAGCTACTTTTATGCTGTAGTTGGGATGTGGAGTGCACTCGAAATCCTCGACGCGTGCAGTATCAATATTATGTACCCCTATCCGATCATTCGGGATCTTGATCTCGGCAACCTCCCTATCTCTTCTGTGCACCAGGAGTATACGTGGGTTTGAAATGATTTGGTATTCTTCGGCGTATCATTCTTCACTTATTTGGTCGTTATTGTTCTTGACACGGGCAAAAGTCTGGTGTACTCGATCTAATAACTTTGTTCATTTTGTTTGCAGGGTTACCAATTTTTGTATAGACTTGTGGATTAATCACAGAGGTAACTTTGTTTTAGTTCGCGGTCATTCTTTCATTTTTCTTTCTCTGCTCTGAGATAATGTTTATATTGTTTTGTCTTCGCTGATTGGCTATCAGACCAAACGATTGCATTCAACGCAACCCTTGGTGAGGTTTCGGTAACTTGTTGTATCTCTTTCGACTTATTTATTAGCTTGTATGGTCCGGCTTTGGAGACATTTGATGGAAATCTACCGTTATAGGAGTAACCTCTAGATAAAATCATGACTATGACAGTAATGTAATAGAAAGCTATATACATGTTTAGCTTGTAAGTTGCAAGAATGTACTTAGGAACATTAGTAAATCTTACTCATACAAAAGAGTCTTGGTACTGGGGACATGAAGAACAGTAGCAGGTGAAAAATTATCTACTCCGAGAGTGAACCAAACTTGATTCTTTGCTATAACGGATAATTTTCACCTCTTTAGACCTATAATGATCACATGCATTCAAAATATTAAAAGAAAACATTCACCTGATTTGTGGTCTAATGCGTGCCTTGTCTTTGATTTTATCGCGAAGGAGGATACCTGGTAGGATGGACTTCAATCGGGATAGTATGCTTGATTCTGATTCTGGTATACAGATATCGAAGAAGACACTTGTCTATGGATGATATAGTATAGAAAGCTTCCTTCAGGGTCACAATAATTTTATGCTGATTAGGTATTCTTATTCAGAGATTAAACGGATGACGAAATGTTTCAGTGATAAGTTAGGTGAAGGAGACTATGGATCGGTTTTCAAAGCAAAACTTCAAAGTGGCCGTTATGTAGCGGTAAAACTGTTGGGGAAGTCAAAATCTAGTGGACAGGATTTCATCAGCGAAGTTGGCACGATCTGAAGGATTCATCATGTCAATGTGGTGCAACTGATTGGATATTGTGCAGAGGGATCAAAACGAGCTCTTGTGTACGAGTTCATGCCTAATGCTTCTCTCGATAAGTTCATTTTCTCCGGGGGAGAGAAGAAGACCCCTTTTAGCTGGGACACAATATATGATATTGCTCTTGGAGTGGCTCGAGGGATTGAGTACCTGCATAGCGGGTGTGACATGCAAATTCTGCATTTTGATATCAAACCCCACAATATTCTTCTGGATGAAAATTTTACCCCAAAAGTTTCGGATTTTGGACTTGCAAAATTGTACTCAACAGATGATAGTATTGTATCTCTCACTGCAGCACGGGGAACATTAGGATATACTGCGCTTGAGTTGTTTTACAAATCCATTGGCGGTGCCTCATATAAGGCTGATGTTTATAGCTTCGGCATGCTGTTGATGGAGATGGTGGGGAGAAGGAAAAATGTGAACTCGTGTGCAGACCACTCAAGTCAGATATACTTCCCATCGTGGATTTATGATCGCATTCAACAAGGAAAGGACATGGAGTTAGGAAATGTCACTGAAGATGTCGCAAAGTTTGCGAAAAAGATGACCTTGGTAGCACTATGGTGCATACAGATGAAGCCTGTGGATCGTCCCTCCATGAGCAAAGTCCTGGAAATGCTTGAAGGGGAAGTCGGATTGCTGCAGATTCCTCCAAAACGAAGTTTTTATCCTCCGGAGGTTTCAGTCGAGGAGGATCATGGTGTATCATCTTCTTCATCCTACATTGATATAAGCATAACTAGCTGAACTCTTGGAATAATGTTGTGTAAAGTTATTTGGTATGTCCTATCAATTGCATAAATTCCATAGCTTCTTTGCCTGCCACAATAACAGTAAATTAGCTTCTACTTTAACTAAGATGAGGTTTAGCTTTAATATAATAGTGGAAAATGCCTTTGACAAAGTTGCCTAACAACTTCAACTCTTGCATGAGGCTACTTTCATCCCTAATATGCTTTGGCATCCTCTTGAACAGATTTGGAAAGATCATGCTTGAAACACCCTGAATCAAGTCAAGTATCTTTTCTCCTTTACAAATGAGAAAGAATCACTACTTTATGAAGAATACGTGAGGATTCCATGCATTTGATCTTGATTAATCATATTGTTGTAGCCAAATAACTTGGTGTGAAGAAAATTAGGAAGCTCAGATTGAAGGTGGTGGCATACTGCGAATTAATAGCAGTAATGGACTTCGAGAGAACTGTTGCTGGTAGCGTTTGCTGTGGCAAATCAAGCTTCAGCAACTAAATGAACAAAATATCAGTATAGGTTTCTTGCAATCATGTGACCGAAATCCAAACGAATGGTGAAAGATTTGATCCTGGGAGTGCATGTAATTAGAGTTGTTTCATACAAAAGCTAATGTTTACAGTTTTAGAACGGTGTTAATGGTAATTGTTGGAATAAGGAAAAACTTGAGCGTATCATTTGATAATTCAAATCAGGTTTACTTTCCCTTTTCTTGGACTTTAAGAAGGTTAATTGGTACATTACACAATGTATTGCTGCACGTTGCCTTGGCATTTTGAATTGCAAGCCGTCGTGCTTCTGTGTTTTTCCATATCTAGATTGCTTGATTCCCACTAATTGCGGTCTTCCGCATCCAGTTTGTGGAATCATAGTTGAGGATATTTAAGGTTCCCTAGATTAAATTTTGAAGCTTCTTCCACCACTTGTTATGATTCATATGTTTAGACCATTGATGAGTGATATGCCAAGAAATTACTAATCCGTTTGCATTCTCAATCAGAAGTTAGGTAAGCTTGCTAAGGCAACCATCCAGGAACCAGACATCTATTGGTCAGTTTTCAATGCTTACATGATGCATTATGTTTGCATTTGATTTCCTTGCTAGTTGCTGCCATGGAGGGGTGTGCAGGTTGGAATTGCAACAGTATTCTGTGAGGCCAAGTTTGTACCTCATGATTATTTACTCCAGGATCCGTTCATGATTGCAACTTATCAAAGCAGAGGACCAGCACCTTGGATAATAAAGGAATTGTTATGCTCTAAGATGCCTTAGTAATAGAGGTTTCAAATATAATATTTCCCTCGACCACTACCACCCAACCCCAAAAGGGATGAAGTTTCAGTGTTTATGCGAAAAGCACCTGCATGGCAGATAAAACCAACATTGAGGAAATAGAATGATTTAGGCAAAAGAAGAGATACTATGGAAAGGCGTCGAGTGAGGCTTCCTGTATACCAGGTGTTGAGGTAGCTGCGTGACTGGTGTCAGGCTGCCTAAATTGAGGAAACGGTGCTTTGGCTATGTCAAGAGCTCCTTAATGCTACTTAGTCGTGGAGGTCTGTTTGCACTAGCACCAAATAAAGGGGGAGGTTTTGTTTGCACTGTAAATTCAGTATTGCTCTTTACGCTTTTAGTATTCTTGGTTCGTGCGCAGATATGCACTGGAATATAGACCTTTTCAGTTAGTAAACCAAGAAAGCGTGTTATCTTTTATTCATTTTGGTACCAGCTTCATTTTACTGTCTTAGTCCTTCACTTCTATAGTTTTTTAAACCTTACGTTAGCTCCCCGGAGAGTGTTCTCTTAAATTGTAGACCACTTTCTTGGTCGCTTGAATTATGTGCCACATCTTCCCTATTCTGAACGTCATCTTTATCCTAAATCATTTCGGTCTTCCATACTGCACAGTTTGTTACAAAGACAGAGAGACGACATTGGCCTCGAGCGTCATAGAAGGGTCATATAACAAGTAGTCATATAAGGGTCATATAACAAGTAGACATTGGCCTCGAGCGTCATAGAAGGGTCATATAAAAAATGTAGAAGATCAAAAGAAAGATAGCTCAAAAGAAGATAAGGAAAAAATAAGCGGTGATAGTCCAAGGGTTTCTACCTTTTCACATGTTATGATTCTAGGGACTTAATATATGTGTACCCCAGACACTGTATCTTGTGACATTGTGCAGATGGGTCATGGGAAGTCAGATGAATAATACTCCTTAGTTCTGATTTTGAATGTTGACCAAATCGACTCCTTCAGAAGCAAAACATCTTGCTCGATGAAAGGGATTTTTTTCGTTTTCGTCTGTCACGAGATTGCATCCTGACATTGGATGTCTTAAGTACTGGGGCACCTGGATTGAAGTCCAATGTCAAGGTGGCCTTCCATGTTTGGATTGAAGCGAATCATCAAAATAGCCTTGGATGGAGTCTTTGTGGCTGCCTAATCTTCTGGTCTTTGCCCTTGCAGCAGTTAGCAGCTGAGATTTAGGCGGCTGGGGGAAGCCTTCAGTTTTCTGCCTCTGCAGTTTGCAGCAGATTGTTTTCAGTTGTAACATGCTCTATAAAAAACTGCTATGTTACCTAAACTGGTAGTTCTTCCTGAGGTGGAGGTTCTTCTTAGAGTTTGCTTCATTTTAACTTAGCAGATCTTTGAAGGTATAGGCAATACAAGGATTAGTTATGGTGCACCTCGCTCTATTGCTGAGTCTGCTCTATCAATGGGAGAGAAATCGTCCTGCTCTGATAATCCGCCTTAGTGGTTGATTGACCCTCATTGGAGGTATAATTAGTTGTGCTGATGTTCCGATATATATCAAGTGTTTATTCGAAAACCAATGGTGGACAATGTTTTTTATGTAGTGAAAAAAAACTCCCAAGTTCAATTTGGAATTGATGCCATCGTCACCTCTGACTGTTTGAACTGTGTACATACATTCTGGAATGACCCCAAAGTCCCCAACCACACCTAAATGTCACACAAGCCCTCAAAAATAGAAAACATGTTTGTTCTAGTTGGGCACATCCGCCGTGTTACAAAGATCATACTACAGTTAGCAAGCTTATCTGGAGCACTCCTCTATTCACAGCTGAATTTTGGGGGGCTGCAAGTCTTGTTTCTTATCATACAAAATCATTCTTCAAAAACTGTAGGCAGTTCTTCCTTGAACCATGTATACAGCCCTCCTTCTAAGTGGAAGACATTGCTATAACCATTTAGGACCAGCAAGTAGGCAGCTATTAGTGACCTGCAGGAAGTAACTGAAGTTAGTAGTTGTCTTTTTGTTTGATGATGAAGATAAAGAATAGGCTTGAAAACATATTTGTCTCTGGTAATTGGCTAAATTTAATTAGAACTACCGATGTGTTTTAACAAACTAAAACCCTATGATCCTTCTCCTTAATAGGAATTTTGAACAAGTTATAAACATGTACATGACACGGAAATCGTCTATATTCATTAACTGTGGTCTTATTGATGTGCAGTTACGTGCAGCAATGAGTCATGAATACGGAAGGAGTAGATGCTAGGAAAATGGAAGTAAGAACCAGTAGAATGTTAACAACCTGGATTGTTGACCTTCAGGAAGATTTTGTGTTGGTTTCATTGTACCCCCTGATGCGCAAGCCACTATAATCTTGGAGCTCTTATCTAATTTTGATTCTACGCCTGTTTTCATATGCCAAACCGTTAGTTGGTCCCAAAGCTTTAGCTTGTCTAAAATCTTCTGATGCACTCAAATTGAATAAGCGTTACTGGCATACTCTGGATGAACTCGGGATTCTCTTCCGTTCCAGCAAAGATGCCAAAAAATGCAAATGCAGCCCGCCTAGCGATGTCCCAGGCTGTCCACTCCTTTATAAGCCTGTAAATTTGCACATTGATAGCACCTGGTGGATGTGCCTACACCCACAAACATTTTAGTTGGTAGTACTTCAGCGCCACCTCGATCAAGTCGGAAACTAGAAATACATCTGATTGAAGAGTGTTCCCAATTAAGCTGCACATCTTAGAAAAGTTAAGGAGGCAAAGACTACCTCTTTGAACTCTGCTTCTGGCCTTACATCGAGAATCACAAAGTTGTTTTCTTTTTGCAGTCGTAAAGCTTCCTTCACATCTACACTCCTTACCTGCAAGAAGTTACTTTGGACCTTAGAGAATCCAAAATCACTTCCCAAGGTTAAGTTGAAACAAATGTAGTCTCCATCTCTAACTGCATACATTGTTGCGATCTCTACAATATCGGTGTTAGGGGCGATATAAGTGTTTGTGCCATACCATAGTATCTTAATCTTTTGAAGCTACTTCCTAAGTTAATTACCAATCAGCGCTCTGACTTGCTAATTCATGAGGTTGCAGTCATTCCGGCTTGACCCGTCTTCCTTGATGTTTGTGCAGTCCCAGCTGAGCACTTCATCATGTTGTTTGTGCCCCGGGTGAGAACCTTAGGTTTGTCTCACCGCATGCTAAAAAACAATCGCACATGAATTTCCTAACTATTTTAGGCTTTTGAAACAGATGACAACTTAACAGTCTTGTTCTACCGATAAGCAAGCAAATGAACTCTCACTCAACTAGCCAGGAACAGTTCAACTTCAAAGAGTGGCACTAAGAATATCAACCATTGTAACCTGCTATATCCTCAGTTCATAAAATGTAAAGGTCGTGTGTTAATCAACACACAAGAAATTGCATAAGCTTTGTGATTCTACAGGAAAGAGAGAGATACCCTTTTCTCAAGCAATAAAGCCCGCTTAATCTTCCACTCTTCTTCAGCTAATCCCTCCAAAAGGAAAGAAGATAATCAGAAAGTCTTGAAGACCAGATATGCACCACTTAATCTTGAAGTTCCAATGGAACATCGTCATTGCAACAGAAATAGCAGAAATACCTGGTGATTTTGCTTGTTTTGTCGCCGCGCTACGAATTCTGAGTCCCAAAGACACGGAGGACATGGATAATCTTCTGCTGGAAAACCCAACTGGATTGCTTGTCATGCCGCAGGTGCCTGATTCCATGGCAGTGTGATGCAACCTTTGATGTAAGTAACAGGAAGAGGATGAATGTGGAGTGACTGAAGTGAAAGCAACCATCTTTCAAAGCTTCAAACAGATGATTGAGCTAGGATTAGAGTAGTGATCAGTTGCTAGCTAGATCATAATCTCTTCCTTTAAGATTGGATAAGTTTTGAGATTTTCCCTTTGCTTCTGATGTCCTTTGTGCTTGTTAGCACATTTCTTGAATGATCTGTGAGGACGTTGGTGGGCCATGGGAGTTGTGGATATTTTGGTCCTTAAGAATCTGAACATGTGGTGGTGGTGGAGGCGGTGGTTTGTAGCCTCTTTCTATTCGGATTTTGTTTCAACCCAATCTCACATTTCGGCTGCGGGGTTGGTTCTCGGCTTCCTTTAACCGAGGGAACTAAGGCTCTCGTCGTTGCAGAGTTTAACGAAATTGAGTTTCGAAGCGAATAATCAGATAAATATTGTAATTGGCAACACTAAATTCCTTGGGAATGTATGAAATCATTTTGCGTTCACTTCTATTTCAGTGAAATTCTAAAAGTACCTTACTTCCTTTTTTCAGCAAAAATAGTACAGTACCAATTGCTTCTACATCACGTAAACACTTTGCATGTTTATTTATTAATTCACCTCCATTCCCTAGTCTCTAACAAACGGTACACATTAGTCAAGTCGAGTAGTTTATACCGAGGATTTAATCCTCTCCTTTTTTATAAATGAAGTGTCTCTAATGTACTTCGAGTGCCTGGTCAAGATGCAAGGGCACTTTGCATAAACTTAAATGTTCATTATATGAGTGTGTCCACCTCAATGTGGGAACAATTCAACGTGCAAAGGGTCGGGAGCCATTCCACTAGTATGAGCGAAATCATTACAGCAAAGATCCCTTTCCCACAAAGATCATACCTCCCATTTTACGGCTAAACATGTGAAATTATCGCTAGTGCATTTCGTTGTTGAAAGTCATTACGACACAGTATCATTTTTCTGTCCACAAATGTTAAAATTTAGCTGCCAAATGTACCTTTAAAGTTCCTCTGTTAGAGACATTTTTCTTCTTTAATGAAGAGCAAAACAAGAAATTGAAGGTCCACCATCAAAGAGATTTGTGTATTTTAAAAAGTTTACCGACAATAAATTGCTTAGACTCTGATGCCAAAGAAAGTGGGTTCGCAGTCTATGTAGAGGTGTTACAAGAAATGCAGTTCGAGTCAGATGTCAAGTATGATGATGTAGGACACAGCAAGGATGAATCAAGGGCAGAGACCAAGGACTTTTCAGACAGAGCCTAAGGGGTGACAGTGCTGCGAGGGCGATGGCGCGATGTGAATATACGACGACAGTCACAGTCCGATACTTGGATCCAAAGCCAAGGTCCTGTATGTTTTTCTCTCTAGGATTCTAGAGTGAGAAAGTGAAAATGTTCAAGTGTCTAAGAAGAAGTCCCCAAATGAATTCTCAAGACCTCTATTTATAGAGGCTGAGATGATGATGTCATCACGCAACACGTGGCGCTCCCCGGGAGTGACACGTCACCGAGGGGTCCACAGCTGCAGGTGCTCTACGGACTGTCGAATCGCATATTCATCCGGCGTGCCCCACAAGCGTCCCTCTGTCTGTCTGGCGAGACTAGCTCCCATAGCATTGGTGTGGCCAGAGAACCCCCTTGATCTAGCCACCAATCCAAGCCCTTACAGAGTCCCACAGGCCTGGCAGTGATGGGGAAGACTTGACGCCCAACTATCATGCAGACTAGGCACGATGCCTTCCGAAGACCTGCTCCCGTCTTGGAGTGACCCAGGGGTCATAGTTCATAGGGGTGCCGACGCAAGCCCCCAGTGCCGGAGTACGTAGGCCAGTCACGAAGACACCTTGGCGAAGATAATGTCTCAGAGGAGTCGCCTATCCCGCCGGTGAGTCCTTGTGCCGGAGCACTCGGAGCCCGTGAAAATAGCATCTCGGAGGAGCCGTCTACCCGATTGACCGAGGTAGCATCTCTGAGGAGCCGTCTACCTGGAGGAAGGAGAGTTGAAAAGCTCCCTAGCTGAGATAGTGTCCTGAAGGATTCGCCTATACCGCAGGCTAAGGTAGTATCCTGGAGGAGCCGTCTACCTGGCCGGCCGAGGTAGCATCCTGGAGGAGCTGTCTACCTGGCGGAAGGGGAGTTAAAAAACTCCCTAGCAGAGATAGTGTCCCGAAGGAGTCGCTTATTATTCCCGCGGGTGAGTTTTTGTGCCGGAGCACCCGGAGTGCATCGAGGTAGCATCCCGAAGCAACCGTCTACTTGGCGGGCCGAGGTAGCATCCCAGAGGAGCCGTCTAATTGGTAGAAGGGGAGTTGAAGAGCTCCCTGATGGAGATAGTGTCCTGGAAGAGACGCCTATCCCCGCAGGATGCTGCACACTCTGGAGAATGGGGGGAAGCATGTTTCATGTCCATGGCGGGGGCTCATGATGTGGTGCCCGGGGGGCATGTAACATGATTGTGGCGCATGGGCGTGATAAAAGTGTGTAAGGTGCCGGGGGCACGACATTGTGACAGAGAGCCTGGGGCTCGGTTGTATCAGAGGCGCGGCGCATGGGCGCAGCGGAGTGTGTATGGTGACGGAGCGTGAGCCCCAACAACGGGGTTTGTAGAGACAGTGCCCGCACGACGGGCGACAAGTGTCGCTGAGACGGGCGACCGGTGACGAAGTTGTTGCGAGCGACGGACGTTGCGGAGTCGACGTGGGCGACGGACGTCGGCGAGTCGGCGCGAGCGACGGACATCGTGGAGTCGGTGCTGGCAACGGATGTTGACGAGTCGTCATGGGGGATAGATGTCGCGGAGTCGCCGCGAGTGACGGATGTCGCGGAGGCACATGACCCCTTGAAAAGAGGTGAAAGTGCTAAGGGGAAGGCCAAAGGCCAACTCTTGGGGGAAGGTCAGGGGAGGCCGATCCCAAGGGGAAGGCCAAGGCCCAATTCCTTGGGCAAGTGCCAAGGCACACCAACAGGTGACGTGCGACGATCGAGGCGTGATGACGAGTTGCGCAAAAATGAGTACAAGAGAGAGAAGTTTGACCAGTTGGAAGTGCCGACGTGTCGTACAAAATAGGACTTTCACTGGGCCCTTAGGTACAACCAAGAGAGGTTGGGAACAAAAATGTACGTGCGTTGTTTGAGAAAAAGGTGGTCTTCTAGTTTGGACTGTCTAAATCTCTTAGCCTATGGAAGACCCCCCCCCCCCAAAAAAAAAAAAAAAAAAAACCAAGGATTAAACAAAGTCATTTCCCGTCGCCGTGCAAGGTACTCATCAATCAATAGGCATAACACTAGAGACTTTAGGACTTTTAGTATTATTTTAAATTTAAATATAATGCTGCTGCCAAATCCACTTTTTAAATGATTCTCACCTAACTTAAATTGAAGTGACTAGAGTTCGATCATATATCCACAATCAATAAGAGTCAACTATGCAGACGACTCTACTCGATTTAATAATTTAAGCTTATAGGATCTCATTCATTTAACCGTATTTGTCTAGCTTATTTTTCTTACTTACTCGATAAGGGACTAAGTAACTTTTATATATACAGTTTAATAGCATCTTTCTCTACAAATAAGTACTAACTCAGTCCCAATGAGCTGAGATTTTTGAAAACCGGCACATAGCCTTTTTTTAAACTTCGTGCTATTTGATAATAAAAAAAGGCAAATTAGCAATCTATTTGTTGGTTGTATCGACAGTATAATTGTCAAATAATAGGGTCAAGAGAAGCTACCACAGATATGTTGACAAGAAATTAGGCTATACAAACTGTGGATGATATATCAATTAAAAAATTGTAATTAATTAGTAAATCGTTTCGGTGACCCAGATTTTATGGTCATGGGGTCGTACCAAGTGATAACCATGAATGTCGTGTCATAATAAATTTCGGCCATTATTACTATAAATAAATAAAGAAGATTGCAACAATAGTCAATGGTTTCATAAATTGTACTTGCAAATCCAATTTTGGCATTAAATACTGCCATGGAGGTCATGAATTCTAGAATTATTATTCTAGCGTCTCATGATGTCTACTTCGCACCCTCACCAGGCACAACCTTTTCACACACTTATTAACTTTATGATTTATAATCACTGAAGAAAAATATATTTTATTACGCTACTGGTATACTTATTTTAATAACATAAAACTAACGTCCAAGCTCACCTTAATAATTCTCTTTTTGCCCGCGTGTGTGACAAATAAAGGTAACAGTAATATATGATACTATGATAACAATTTGGATAACCCGTAAATCATATTGCATCTACTTGAACTTTTTCAAATACTTGAGTGAAATTGAGAACTGCTTAAGGTAGGTAGATTGTTTAAGTAGATTTTCACATCGATTCGGTATTATCAGAGCAAATTATAGATTACTTTAGCACTAGTCTAGATACCTTCAAATCTAACTTTGCGCTTATGGACAATTATTAACTTTTCATGTTGCTACTACGTAAGATAAATATTCCATGTTAATATATTTCTCTTATTAATATCTTTCACCCATTAATTGTCAAGTTTTTTTTTTTATCGTTTTTGAAATTTTTGCACGAAATAAAAATAGTAACTACCTAAAGTAGCTTCAATTAGAAAATGTCTATTTCCAGTTGGCTTGTTCACTCCTTGATTCTCTCCTAATAAATATATTGCTGTCGGTGCACTATTTCAGAAACAAAATAGTTTTAAATTGAACGCCAACAATGCATAAAAAACTTTGGGGCCGTTTGACACTCTTTTTTTTTTTTTGCTCTTTTTTGACCCACTTTTTTTTTTTGTTTGTGCAAAAGTCCATAAAAGTTGGGGTGTTTGGTTGAGTTCTCTTTTTTAAAAAAGGCCCAAGAGTTTTTAAACTCTTGCCCATTTCTGAAAAGAGCTCAGAGCTCTTTTTTTTGCCTTTTTTTTTTTTCACGCGAAGCTGAGGCTGGTTAAATGAGTTTAATGCTTTGAGCCTCACTAGCAACATCTTTCCATTTTTTTGCTCTGGGTATAAAACCCTTCTTCACCTCTTTCATCACCACAAACTCCACAGCTCGTCGCCTGACTCCACAGCCCGTCGTCGTCACCGCCTCCACCGGCCAGCTGTCATCGCCTCCACCGGCCACTCTTCGGTCCAAGATGAACACAACCATTGGAAATGGTTGTGACCAATTCCTGGGAATTGGTACCTTCCGAAACTGGAGGCCTCTGTTGATTTGCCATTGGAGATAGGTCTCGTACGTTGGACTTGGTGGTGGTCGTTGGTCGTCATTGTGCCGGTACGTTGTTATGGGTGGGTGTGGGTTGCCGTAGGTTGTGCTGGATTTACATCGGCAAATGGTTGCCTTCGTGGCCGACGGTGGTGGGTTGGCGTGAAGGACAAATTTGATTGGTGCGGTGGTGCTCTAAGTGGCGGACAGATTTGTGGTTTGCCGTACGTTGTTATGCTGTGATGGGTGTTGCGAGTTGTCGGGGGTGATGGACGGATTTGTGGGTTGTCATAGGTTGTTGTGAGGTGGTGGGTGTTGCGAGTTGCCGGCGGTGTTGCTGATGGGTGATGCCGACGGGTATTGCCGGCATGAAGTAATTGTATATTTAAAAAAAAAAACCTAAAGAGCGGTGATGTCAAACGCTTGCTCTTTTCTGTTTTTTTAAATAACTCTGTCAAACGTCCACCACCAATTTTTTAAACTGGCAAAAAAAAATCACAAGTCTTTCTAGTTTTCTTCCAAAAAAAAACTGAAACTGAAAGTGTTACCAAACAGACCCTTTGTTTCCAAAGTTGCTCCCACTTTAAATTAGCTCTAAAACTTATAATATAACCAATTCATCCACATGAACATTTTAGCGACAAAATTATTAAATTGACAAACTACTAGCCTTGAACCTGCATACAATAAAAGTTCTTTTACTCTCTTTTCTTTTCTTTACAGATGGAGGGACTTGAAATTCAAATAAGATGATAAAGTAGGTGTTACGGTTGAGCAAAACATTTTTTAGAGCTAATAAAACAGTTGTTCTAGTTGTCGAAATAATTTTGACTTTTGATTAAAGCGAAGTATGCTTTGATTCGGTTGTACTACCTGCTTTTAAACTGTATACTACTTTGACAAAAGTTATATAAACTTTGTCATTTGGACTAGTCAAAAAATTTTAAGCCAAGCAAACCCCTTATGAACTTTTGAATCAAATGATTCTAACCGAAGTTCACGTCTTTTGACTACATATTTAAAGCTAATCAAAAGTAAGTACTTAGGCAATGAAATGGTGTCAAAAGCCGATAAAATTATCAATTTAAGCTGTAATATTACGAGCAAAACTTCCTCCAAACTTTTCCTTCGTAAAATTATTTACCTTCCGTGATTTAGAGAAATTTATGTACAAGAAGGTGCACACAATGTTCTTATGCGGTAGATAGTAAAAGGATTGCAAAAAAATAAATGCTTGACATATTGGATACGTAAGAAGTACATCAAATCATCCAAGGCCACTTATATATGTCACATAAGCACTATAATATGACTGATAAGAAAATATTTTTTATTCTCTAGATATAAGAATACTTGATCAACTTAAACACTCATAAGAAGAAAAAATAATTCAAAAAATAAGTGTGCTGAAAATAGAAAATTTTAAAATTTAGTGAATTAAACCTGCACATAACAAAACTAAATCATAAAAGATAGGCAAAAGAAGTTGCCAAAAATTATGGTCATAACATAAACTCTAAAACTTTACCATTGCATTAAGAAGAGACCGTACGTAAGAGGGACAGTGTACTTGTCTTGAAAAAGGACGTGAATTGCACGATAAACCAATATCAATTTCACTTAGTGGCAAGCAACATCCTCAACCATTAAACATCAGAAGTCCTCTTTGAAAGCACCATCAAAGGCAGGCCCTCAGATTAAGAGACTAACATTTCTCTCCAAGGGGGCCAGAGTTCATATTTTGAACCCAGGGTTGCAATGTAGTTCTTAAATTCATGCAATGAACCTTGACATTATAAAGTTACATTATCATTGGTTGGACATTTAGTGGAACTTTGATCAGTTTACAGTCTACCCCAATATATTTTAGATATATATGTTTGATTCCTAGCAGCAATAATCACTGGAGAAATTCTAGTGATCTGGGGTTGCAATTAGATGAGGAAAGATTTTAGGTTCTTGGATGAAAACCCAATAGGGAGAAATTTAGGGTGTCCGGAGGTGTGATGGGAGATTTCAAGAAAGGATGAAGAACAATGCGGAATTTTTAGAATTAAAGCGATGTAAGAAATAATTTCATCAAAATTTCAAGGATGTGGAGAGTTAATCAAGAAACCCGCTAGTATCGTAAAAATGAATATAATACTTAAAAAGAATTTCATAGCCACGTAATCCGATGGGTTCTACGTCAAGAATCTTGTGCATGGATTTTGTATTTAAGCAAAGATGAATGCAAATACAGAGATATGTTTGTGTGTCCACGCGTCGTATAGCAAAAATGTTGTAACCTATGTCAGTCACGTGTATGACCGAATTTTATTTTAAAGCTGTTAAATAAACGCAACTTAGATATGTATGTGTGTGAAAAAAAATAAGAGGTCAGAACTTTTCAAGTTATTCTTTGTCTCTAAACTAAATTCTACTATATAACGCTTTTTTTGTAGTTCTTTTTTTTTTTAAAGGTCTACTCTTTCTATTTTTTGGAAATGACGCGCATAAGTTTTTCGAAGGCATTCTCTAACTGTCGTACTAAAGGAGTATTTGATAATAATAAAAAAAGATAATAAAGTTGACATAAAACAAAAGAAATGCTAAAAAAGAAAATATATTATTAATAATATGACGATCAACAAGGCTAAGTGGGGCCCACATCCCCAAAGTGATCTGCTCTGCTCCAGCACTCCAAAGATGCCAAGTTGCGTGCCAATTGGAAATCTGTTGGGGCAGCTCCCACACACTGGAGCACAACGACCGACACCAATCAGGCATCACAAGCCGCGCCACGTGTCCGCCCCACCCAATCAGACGCCCCCAAACCAACCAAACTGTTCCCAAACCCGCGTTCCCTCCCCCTCCCCCGCGCTTATATACTCCATCACTGACACTCCATTTTTTCTCTCTCCTAAAGAAGCCGAGATCGGGAGCAAAAATTTCGTTTGGGCATTTCGTCGAACGGGTGGAGCGCAACAATGGAGGTGTTCTACTACTTGGTGTTTGGGTGCCTCGGAGCGGTGGTGGCGGCAATGGAGCTAAGCAAGAACACCAAAGACCGGATCAACACTTCTCAGACGTTCAGTTCCTTCAAGAACAATTACCTTCTTGTCTACTCTCTCATGATGGGTAAATAAGCTTTTATCCCAGATCTGCCCTTTCTCATTGATTTTTATGCGTGTTTTTCGGGACTGTGTGTGTCAATTGCATCTATTTGCATTTAAAGTGTACTACATGTAAGTAATTATTATTATGTAATGTTGGAGCGTGGATCTGATCTGATGACTGATATAGCTGACTTCAAGGAAATGGAAATGGAAGTGGAATGGAATTTATGACTGGATCTGTGTGCTGAATACTTGTAGCTAAATTTGGAGGGGTTTTGTGGTATTTGGATTTCAACTAATTGCTGGATCTGGATCTCATTCTTCTAGTGTAGACGTGTTGTTAAAATAACGTGCGTGATACAATCAGAGAATTGCGGTTTGTTGACCTTATGAGTCGCAGTAACAGAGGCTCAAATCTATCGTTTTTGATGTCACCAGTGTAGTCATACTGATCTGAGAGGCAATGCATGTTAGATCCCATGGTCTTTGAATATCGTCTGCATGCCTCTGTAATTTAGTTGTTGTTCTTTATTATGGCCAGGTAAAGGTAGATGATAAATAGCTAAGCAATATGCTAAATTTTAGGGACACGGTAAATTTGTAATGCAGTTTCCCATTATTATCCAAATATCCTGGATAGAGTGATGTCCCCGTTAATCTGAAGAGCGTGCAGCAGTTTTTTAAAGTGAAAGTATCCTACAATTAACTGCATGTATTACTCCGTGGACAAACTAGTGTTCATTCTTCTGATTGTTTAATGTTTATGTGGCTATAGCTGGGGACTGGTTGCAGGGTCCATATGTGTACTATCTCTACATGACATACGGCTATGGGAAAGGGGAAATCGGGCAGCTCTTTATTGCAGGCTTTGGATCTTCCATGTTGTTTGGGACTATTGTTGGATCTCTAGCTGACAAACAGTGAGATTTTCTCTCATCAGATATGTACCAAACTTTGTTTGATAGTGAAATCCCTGATATAAGTTTTCCTTGTTCTTTCATGAAACTCATTTCAGGGGTCGGAAGCGGGCATGCGTGACTTACTGCATAACTTACATTCTGAGCTGCATGACAAAGCATTCTCCTCAATATAAAGTATTGATGTTGGGCCGTGTTTTGGGTGGTATTGCTACCTCTCTCTTATTTTCAGCATTTGAGTCGTGGCTTGTTGCGGAACACAACAAGGTAAGCAGTTTTTTCAGAATGAAAAATGAGATAAAGCTAGTGGCATGTAAATGTGCCATCCCATACTTATCAGCTCAAGTACTTGTCTTCTCAAATTATCAGCTCAAATACTTGTCTTCTCAAATTTAGATTATTCTTCTCACTCTGATTAAAATAGTGTCCAGAGCAGGATTGCTTTTCGGTTTTCAAACTTCACCCATTCATAGGCTGGCTCGTAGTTACTATTCATTCTTTTCACTTACTTGAAATCTTAACTGAGAAACTTTCTTGTAGCTATGCAAAAGCAATTTCCTGATCTGGATCCAGTGCAAAATATAGCCTTTCCTTTTGAAATTATTTCCAGCATTTTCAAAATGGGAGCTATAATGGTTAGTACTTGGCATTGATACTGCAGCATCATAAACACTTTGATAGTACCTGAAATTAAAGATTTTTTTTATACTTTTTCCTTCCGCTGTGCTATGTTTCTCCAACAATCATCACCCTCAAACTTCTACCGTTTCCCAATTTTTTTTTTTTTGTATTGCGCTTCCCATCAGCTTACCACTTTGTTTGTTTGTTTGTTTGGTAAACAACTTTATTCAAACAGTTAATCATAGAGCTCAGCGGTTCAAATTCATCATCTTATAAAGCTATGACCTCCAATGACTCAATGCAGACATTTTAACCTAATCATTAACAGTGGGTGGCACCCTTATCCATTTTAGAGATTTTGGCCATATCCATAAGTTCCAAATCTTGGCTTACTCCTATCGCAAGCATCTTTTCTTAGCCAACAGCAAATAGAGGTGTAAGCCTGAGGGTAACTGTCTAATCCAGCCTCTCTTTCATACTTTCCAATTTTGCAATATGGTGTGCAATTCATTTATCTATTGTCACTGTCTTCTCTGTGTTTGATAATTAATGAAGTCTAGTTAACGACTGATCTGGAGCCTATCCACGAAATATACATCATGAAATTATTGGTCCTGTTTTCTTTATATCTGCAGAGAGGATTCGAGCAACAATGGCTCTCGCTAACTTTCTCCAAGGCAATCTTTCTTGGCAACGGTCTTGTTGCTATTGTCTCTGGATTGTTTGGCAACCTACTTGTTGATACCGTGGGGCTTGGACCCGTTGCACCTTTTGACGCTGCTGCGTGCTTTCTCGCTATCGGGATGGCCATAATATTATCCTCATGGACTGAGAACTATGGAGACCCTTCAGAGAACAAGGACTTACTAACCCAGTTCAAGGGTGCTGCTGTGGCTATTGCTTCAGGTAGATCTATGTTTCCTAACATTTTCATTAATAGTGTGAAGAAGAAGAACTAATCGGTGCCCATGAAGTAGAAGTGGGACTGCACGTGGAAAATATATGCAGCAACTTTGGACTTGTCTGTTTCATTTTTAGTTATTTTATCTTGTTCACTTGTTAATACTCAGTTGCATGCCTTTTGTGATTCAGATGAAAAGATTGCATTGCTGGGTGCAATACAGTCCCTCTTTGAAGGTTCAATGTACACCTTTGTGTTTTTGTGGACTCCTGCTTTGAGTCCAAATGAAGAGGAACTTCCTCATGGTTTCATTTTTGCAACTTTCATGTTGGCGTCAATGTTGGGAAGCTCATTTGCGTCTCGTCTGATGGCTCGCTCATCACTTAAAGTTGAGAGCTATATGCAGATTGTATTCGTGGTTTCTGCCGCTTCTCTCCTGCTTCCTGTCGTGACAAATGTACGTTTCCAAATTCTATTCTCCTCTATATTTAACGTCTATGATTTCCGAGTCCTGGACTTTTCTCAATTTTCCCAATTCTGGAACAGTTTTTGGTGGCTCCTTCTAAGGTGAAAGGTGGAAGCATCTCATTGGCAGGTTGTATCCAGCTTCTTGGCTTCTGCGTATTTGAGGCTTGTGTGGGTATATTTTGGCCTTCAATCATGAAGATGCGATCCCAATACATTCCGGAGGAGGCTAGAAGCACCATCATGAACTTTTTCCGCATTCCTCTCAACATTTTCGTTTGCATTGTGCTGTACAATGTATGACACTTCTCCCAATCTCTTTGTGCATCATCTTAATTTTACTTAGATTACAGAAAACTTTCAGATAGAAGATGATGCCATGCACGCGCACACACATGCCTATGAGAACTAATGTTGACAACGCTATCATGCACCATTAGTACCCGAGTCCTTGACGCCTTTAAGTTTTTGCTTTGGATTTGAAGGTTAATGCATTCCCAATCACCGTCATGTTCGGCATGTGCTCAATCTTCCTCTTCGTGGCCTCTATGTTGCAGAGGCGGCTGCTGGTGTTAGCAGATAAGCCAAGTAAGTATAATGCTGTCATAACTAATGGTGTTTAGGCGCACGTAGAATATACTCCTGTTGCAGACCCGTATTAACTTTTAATATCAAGATATTACATGCACATTGACAATTCAAAACTCTATCGCAGAGGCAGGCGATTGGACATCTTTAAAGGAAAGGGATGCTGAGGCTGAACCATTGAACGATGCTTGATATCACAGAGTAGGACCAGCAATTTTTTGGAGGTTGAGTACAACCACGTTATTCTTGCCATAAGCAGTTGCAAAATCTGTCCAGTTTAGGCTACATTCAACTTGTTTCCCCAATATAAGCATTGTGGGCTGTTGAGTAAAGAAATGTGGGATCAGGGCCGGAAAGGAAGGAACTGCTGCTGTTATAATAGTTTCTCGATGATGAAAAAAGCTGCTTGGGAAACCACTAGCTTTGTTCACCTCCTTGGCTCTGCTGTTGGGAAAAATGTTATTTTACTGTAATCTTCTTCACGTAGGGCTCAGTTTATGTTGAGACCCTAGTTTTGCTTTTGACATTTTTGTTCGTGTGAAATGGCACAGCTGATTCTTTATAGCATTATGTGGTCCATAATTTTCCCCCTGAATTTTTCTGCATCGGAATTTCAATTTTGTGTTTGATTACAGTGAGATTGGCCAAGCAGTGAAGTTGAGGTTTTATCCGAACTTGGTGGGATTGAGAAGCAATGCAACAACAGGACCATTTGCTAGATTTGATTGGAATTCTGGCTCGGAAAATCTTCCGTCTTTATTCCGCGATGTCATCAAATGGTTATAAGCTGTATAAACCCAGCTCCATTTCGTGCTCTCTTCTACTAACAGTGTTAAGAGATAGGTCAATTAAACGCCGAGTTACTTATCGAATTTAGGGTTAGATAGTAAAGCTCGAAATTAAGCTTGGGCAGGATGATACGTCGAGCTCATAATCATATCGCTAAGAGCAGATAGTTCAAAGTCCCTCTTAAAGGAAACTGTGATTTGCAGTTTGCACAAGGATTGCATGCACGGCAGGGAAACAGAGAAGAAAGGGTCGGGTAGAGTTTTCATCGCATGGTTGCTTAAAGCTCATGATTAACACTTTTCCTGCTAGCAAATTTGAGATCTTAGTAAGTAGTATGAAGTGATATTGGCTCAAATCCAAGATTATGTGACCCAAGGAAAATATATTTCGAAGGAAGCAAGAGGAAACGCCACCATTACCACACGCTAAATATCCAATCCCTAACCAGATCCCATATTTGCATTTACAACATACATGGGAGCAAAAATCAAATGTACATCATCAGCATCCTTGGAGAACTATTTACAGCAACCGGCTTCGTTTTGCATGTCCTGAAGCAGCTTCCAGGTCCCCAAGAAAGAATAGCATTTTGTCCAAAATCCCAGAGCACGGGTCCTCTCGGTCCGTAAAGTCTGCATCCGAACAGAACAAACCACCACTTTTTCGCTTTTGCGTTCTTGAACCCAAATGTCTTTGAATCTCACCTTGGTGGATGAGGTAACAATCATCTCCTTCTCTTATTATTTTCAGCCCCGTGGAAACAAAGTTTGCAACTATTAATCAAATAAGAAGTGCACTAATTGTAAGTATGACATTATCAGCAGAGAAATTTTTCTACTAGAATTCTAGTCACAATGAGATCGGCAACAATGGATAGCTGCGACTTACACTCCTACTCGATCACAACGATCTTGCACTTCAAAGGCGTCTTTCCATGATTTTGAATCTACAGGGGCATAGAATACGGCACGTTCTGCCCCCCATCTTTCTACGAATAGATTAGACCATAAAACATTCTCTGAACCTAAGAGTTTCCATTTCCTACAAACTTCAGTAAACATCAAAACAAGCAACTTCATTCATCAGTATATGAACAAAAAATAGGGAAGGAAGTGATGGGTTCCAGTCTTTGATCCAATTTAACTTCTAGTTACATCACAGAGGGTGCTTAAATATCACACAGTAAGTTGCAGAAAGAAACATTGATAGGCAACTGTAGTTGACACGTGTTTTATAGTTGTTTCGTCTGGAAACATTTTATCTCTCTTTCCCTCGTATACTTTACAAAACAAAGATGTCATTGTTGCCATTAAAAACTGTGAGAACGAAAAAAGCCTACCAAAATAGAAAAAGAAAACTGCGTAACAACGCTGTATTGTTGTGAATTGCAGCCAAACCAGGCATAAATGAGTAGACCGGTATCAGAAAATAAGAGGACTTTTTCTTCACATTACATCAGAAGCTAAATTTCTCTCTGATGCCATTAACTACGTACACCTACACCAAATCGGCCCTCCGAAGGTGCTACTTGCACTCCAGGAAATTTGTTCTAGCGTAACCACCACGGGTATAGAATGGAGTGCCAGTAACAAAAATTGGTTTGAACATAGCAACATACATTCTTTAATCCTTGTTACTAAACCCCAAGCAAAATCCTACTCAACAGCCCTTCTAGAAAAGCACATATAATAAATGCATGAAGGAACTAGCATGAGAAAGCATGACTCAAAACGGGAAAGTTTGCCTATAATTTGTACATAACCGGTCCCAAGCTGGAGACCAGCACAAACTTAGTCATATCCTATAAACATAAATATCTACTATTCTCAAGGTGGTTGCCACAATGTAACAAACAATATAACACATTAGATAGGACTATAACATGTAGTTAGGAACTACTCCTCCTTTCTTATGACATGCCAAAAAGCAGAGGGTTCTCTAGGGAGTGCTAAAGATTTAGTAAAGATCCAAACTGAAGAGCTGAATTCGATATGAATGTACCTGTAACTCACTCGCTAAGGATCCAAAAATGAAGTGAAACCCTAATCCAGAATTGATTATCTGTCTGATACACACTCTCATTGTTGATTTCCTTTGATTTTCATACAACACTCCGAACCCAACGGTTGGACCCATAATCCCAAAAGATGTTACAAGATCAGATTCAGAATAAAGCTCCTAGACATTAAAGTAATGGCGATTACTGCCATAAATTCTCAGAAAAGAACATAGCGCAATTCAGACCAAACAAACAGATAGGTCAACTATGATTACACAGAAGGAATTGGATCCAAATTTTAAACACCCAGTTCAGATCGAACTGTATATCCAACAAAGAAACACAGAGTTTCAACTCCAATGACAATCATGATGAAAAAATATTCTATTGCAGGTGGGTCTATAATGAAATGTTAGAACTGACCTTGTTGAGCAGTTGCAAGATTCTGGTGATCCAACAAACAGAAGATTTTCATATAAACATCTGCTGGCAATCTTTCCATCTAATCTTTACATCACAACTGAATGCAAAAACTCAGTTTTGTTGTCAGAGAAAGAGAGGGACGGATCAGATGAACTTTCTTTGTAACTTCTCCAGTGGTTGAAAATCCAGTTGCTTCATTATCAATAGCAAAAATCTCTCGAGTACAGTTGTGGGGTTTACTCGCCAGTTTCAGACGTGAGATGAATTATTGTGCCCACGTGTCGGATAGATATGTCGCTTCAAGACAGCTTCGCATTTGACGGAAGTTTGGTTAGGTTCTGCCAGGTGTCTTCCGCGTGGCCAACATTTTACCGCCAAAGTTGAAACTTTTATGGTTCGCAAAGGTACCCAAAATTTTCGGTGAAATAGTTGAATTTGGGCATGGCCAACCCACAATCCCAATGGATCAGACCACACGATCCACGTCTCGGTCACGTTTGATAATTCTAGTTTTCAATTTACCTCTTTGACTTGATAACATGTAAAATATTCTTTGTGACCATGTTAGGCTTTATGAAATCACTTTATTATATAGCACGTTAAAAATACTCATCACTATTCACGACGTCAAACCATCTGATGGCAATAGACCGGTGGGTGATGAATGGCCGGTGGCGATGAGGTTCAACATTGGTGAGGGCGAGGGGGAAGCCAGAACCCATGGTGACGAGCATTGGCCGCGAGATCGATGTAGACAATGGTCGGTGACGAGAACAACCAACGTGGCAATTTTGAGTGCTTTTATTGAGCTGTAATAGCACGTCACCATTATATCGATATTTTTTTTATTTTTTTAGATCGAAAATGCTTACAGATAACATAAGTACCCAAGAAAAGAAAAAAATAAATAAAAAATCAAGTGGGAACGAAAAGTTTCCGTGATCTACGAACCAAAAATCCCAAAAATCCTGCACACTTTTTAATAATTCATATCCACTTATTCTTCATATTTCTAAATGAGTATATTTTGAATGTTCCTTTATTTTTTTCATGCTATTTATATATGTAATATCATAATAAGGGAAACTACATAGGTGATGATCCAAAGTCTACATAGGTGATGATCCAAAGTCTACGGGTCTGTTTGAAATTATTTGCAATTTTGATTTTTTATTTTTAAAAAAATAAAAATAAAAACCAGTTTAGTTTTATTTTTTACAAAAACAAATGGGTGTTTGATTACTGAACTTTTAGTTTGAGTTTTTTCTTTTAGATGTTTGATTACCTAATTTTTATTTTGAAATTTTTCTTTGGTGGCAGACTCTCAAAATAAAAATCAAAACTGAAAACCCAAAACTCCAAAATGAGAGTTTTTAGAGACAGTCATTTTTTTAAAACTGGTTTTCAAAACTGAAGGGAAAAAAAAATGAAAACTGTATCAAATACGTCTTTTTTTTTTTTTCAGTTTACAAAAATGGAAACTTAAGTGATTTCACCTACCGAGGTTGTAGGAATCTTCCTCTAATCCCGTGTATAGTGACAATTAATAGTCGTTAAATGTTTTCAGTGACTTTTCTTCTAACACTTTCAGCAAAAGTTATTAACAGTACTTTTTTAACGTCACTAAATAAAGCCTATTTTAAGACGATTGATTATCGCTATATAAGGGGTAGGAGGAATATTTTTCCAATCTGGATAGTACGTAGCCAAATTTTTTCCTTTCAAACGCTACCTACATCTCACCTTCGTCCCATAGTTTTTGCAACAAGGGTATAAGAACTCAACGATACCATCTTGAAATGACATAACTATAACTGCTATCTCATCTCATTAACTTGGGCACAAAGGTGACCTTCAAAATGGTTGCATCCAAGCTTTTTCTTAGGAGAGTAAGGAGACAGTGGGAGAACCAAGTTTGGTATACCTTACTGTCCGTACAATCGTTGTTTTTGATCTGAGACATCGTTTGTAGGGTTGTAAAGAGTAGTTGGGGTCATAAAATGTAACATGACAGTGCAAAACACAGCAGACGTCTTCATAAAACAAATGGTTTAGTGAGTGGTGTCTAAAATATCTGTTGGCCCTTTATTCTGGTGTGGACCTTGGAAGAAGACCACCAATTATACTTAACAATGTTGGTTTGATTCTGAGTCCAGTTCATTTGTATTTAAGTAAGGACGATCACTGTTTGTTAACTTTTAAGGGCTGCGCCTTTTCTATCTAATAAATTAGTCTCAAACAGTGCAGCAGGCAAGGGGCATGGCACATGACTGTGCTTGGTGCATGCACATTATCCTTAACAATGCCAGTTTGATTCGGAGTCAGTTCATTTGTTATTGAGCAAAGGACAACAGCTGTTGTTAACTTTTAGTGGCCGCTCCTTTTCTAAGTAGTCTCAAACAGTACAGCAGGCAATGGGCATGGCCATGGCCATGGCCGGTGGCGGATATAGCGCGGGGCACCGGTGGGCCCGTGCCAGCCTGCTTCTCTACGATTTTTGCTCTTTAGGTGGTATATTTTATTCTTGACAGTGAAAGTGTCCACTTAAAATTTGAAAAAAATACTTAAAGGAGATGTATTTGTGATCATTTTATATGTTAATCTATACATATATAAAAGTACGTATGAGTTTAAATGACTAATCTTTTTTTTCTTCTTAAATTACCTTTTTTTAATTGATATTTTCATAAAAGATTAAGGGTGAATAAGGATGTTTTTGACTTATAACATTTCTTTCCCATTAAATACCCTTTCTAAATTAGAGTTTTATTTAAAAAATAAGAGTGTTTTAGACTTCTCATAAGACATCAAACATCTTTTCTTAAAATACTATTATTAGAACATATATATATATATATATATATATATATATATATATATATATATATATATGTTTTTGTTAGAGTTAAGAAGTGTTTTGACTTTTGATTAAATTTTTTTTTCATTAATTACCTATTTTTAATAAGTGTTTTAAAAAATAAGGGTATTTTTTTTACTTTAATATAATATCATGTCTCTTTCATTAAATTATCTTTATTAGAATATATACTTTTATCAGAGTAAATGTATGTTTTGACTTAAACTACAATAGAGGTACTACATCTTATCCGTTATATTCGATTAAGGAAAACAACTTGTAGAGAACATACTACCTAAAGCTACTACATCTTCTCCATCAATTTCGATTAATGAAAACAACTTGTAAAGAACAATGTTTTCTATAGCCTTAAAAAATATAAACATAATCTACTCAAATTAGATTGAATATTTTATCAGAAACTCAATTCTTTTTAAATTTTGTAATTCAGATTTGTATGTTGATGTGTATGCTACAAATTTTAATTATTGTGCATGTATATATATATTTCAATGTAAATATTTTTGTACATTAAAACTATCATAAAACTGAAATTTAATTCTAGATTTTAATTACAGACATATTGGCGTAAGAAAATTATAGTAAAACTGGAGTTTCTTTAGAAAAATTTAAATGTATAAGAATTGATTTTATCATACAATTTTGTTACTAATTATAATACGAGTTTGTGACAAGTACATAATCCTATATTCAGATTAGAGTTATTGAAATACCCTTATTTCATGACAACATATTATTCATATGGTTATTATCTTTCTATGATACATTGTATTATGAGGTATCATATATTAGATGTTAACATGTTTTATATGGCTATTGTCTTCACATATTTTACTCTTATAAAGTGATAGGATTAGATGAACCCCAATTAATAAATACTTCAATTTTTTTCGGCTCAAATTGTTAATGACAAGTGATAGGATTAGATGAACTCCAATTAATAAAGACTCAATTTTTTTCGGCTCAAATGATTAATGACTTTTTTTACTCGAAAACTCTCAAGTTTTTATATTCAAGCGGTTAAATAACTAATTTTTTTTAAAATATTCTTTTTAAGTTAAAAAGTTCTCTGAATGTTTTGACTTTTTAAAAGGTGAGGCTAAATTACTACTGTTTTTGCTAACTTTAAACATTTTAACACTAAAGAGGTCCATTAATGCATCTTTTAGTGACAAAAGACTATTAATATGACCAAAACGGGTAATGTTCTCGCCCCAACATACAAAATAATCTCTAGCGATTAAAATGAGTACATAATTTTTCATTAAAAATACCCTTTTAGAAATAAAAAGTTTACTAAACTTAAGTGTATTTTTACTTTTAAGAATGTGAGCCTAAACTACAATATTTTTGGTTAATCATAAACAATTTGCTAGTAAAGAGGTTAAAAGTTCACTAATGCATTTTTAAGTGATAAAAATATGGGAGTGGATCTAATCCAATCGTATAAATATGATAGTAAGTCTCTGTTCACTTTTAAAGAAAACATTATCAAAATTTAACCCTAAAACTTATCAACATTGATAAAATGAGTACCTTAATGTTCCTGCTTCTTAAAGAACCGTTCCTAAGTCCAGGTATTAGCATGTTTTTTTTTTTCTATAAATTAAGGTGCATCAGCTATTGCCTCTATTAACTTTTGCATATAACTATAAATTTAAATTTATTGACATATGATAAAGTCAAAATATCTACAAGATCGACTAGGTGGATTCTTATAATTTTTGGACTCATGTCCTCAAGGTTAGAATGAATTACAGTCAATAATATTAAATTTTAAAAGGTAAAGCCTATTGATCCGTTAAAAAATATTTTTTTCTTATATCGATACGTACTTTTTAAATGTTGATACTCCCTTCATTTTGTATCTACAAGGCAATGCAATATAAAATTTTACAAATCCTAAAATTTTAAATTAGGGTTTTAACCCAAATTCTCCCTCTATCCCGTCATTGCAACTTCTTCCACAATCACTCAGTGCGAAAGTCGGCAAACTGGCTTAGCCTCACTAACCACATCATCCCAGCACCGGCGAACGTCAATGGTGGAAGGCTGTTCTGGTGGTAGTTAATGGCGGTAGCTGCCATGGTGTTGCGTAATAGTTTCATGCAAAAAAGAAATTTTATACATCTTCTTCTAAATTTTATACCCCAAAGTCAATTTTTCATTTCTGTTCATTTGGTTTGTTGAATTGTGATGGTTTGTTGCAAGTGAGTAGGATGAGAAAGACATGAGAGTTGATTGAGGTGAGAAGGCTGAACAAAAGTGAAAAAGTTAAAGAACATAATGATGGTGGATGTAATTGTGGCTGTGATTGTGGCCGGTTGGGGGAGGGGGAGGAGGGGGAAGGGACGTGTGAGTGGGTATGTGTGCATATCATCTATGAGTGTGTGGATGGGTGCACGCGTGTGTGTGAATGTATGTATATGTTGTCTTTGTGTGTGTTGGAGCTCAAAAATCTAAACGGATGGTGGTGGTAGTAGTGGTGGTGGGGCTATATGGGTGAGATGAAGGAATGATGAATGATATTTAAAGAATTACATTCCTCAGTGATGGGTATTTTGATCTTTACATCCTTTCAGTATTTTCGTTCGGTCAATGAATATAAGTGTTATTTGTTCCAACTAATGGGCACACTTGTAATTTTACCCTAACCTCAAGGTCATAGATGTAATTAATCCTATAATTTTCTTAACTCCCAAATCCTTATGCCGTAGGTAATATGTTTTTTTTCTTTTTATTTTGATGATACGTGTCTTTATTTAATGAATGATCTGGGTTACAAATTATTCTTGATGAACTTTTATTGAATTTGTATCTATATTAAAACTGTAATACGCATATATAAATATAGGGTGAAAAACATAGGTTTGTGAACATTATTGAAGTTACTTAGTTCATTACCACTCTCTGATATCAACTTCGCACATACATTTTGTAGTATAGATTTTAAAAGGACACACACAGACACATATGTATATATACTTTTTAGACGAGTAGGTAAAATCTGTGTTAAAAATAAAAATCTTAAGACAAATATATGCTAAATTACATCTACAACTAAATTAATAGTCTTTTTTTTACTACTACGATGAACAAGGTCATGCTAGATAAATATAAAAGAGAGCTTTAGAGTACACTATCAAGAGAAACTTAGATTATATTATAAATTTTTTAATTGAAAGGTAGAAAAAAAGTATAATTAAGATTAAGCGTTGTTTTAGACAAATTATACTCGAACGTTGGAACTTAAAGATAAAAAAAAGTTAAAAAAGACTTGCTTTATACTTTATTCCTAAAATAAGAGATACATGAAACTTATACTCCCTTCGTCCCAAATTATTTGATCATATTTGATGTACGTTTGTTTAAGATATAAGTCTTATTTTATGAGTTTCTCATTTTATCCCAAGAGATAAAGAGACATGACGAAATTAATTCAGTAGAGAAAAATGAGTTGATGAATGACTAAATCTGGAAAGATAAGTAGAATAAAAAAATGTCTACAATGGATAAACATGTAAAAATAGCTACAAAATCTTTTTTTGATTTTAAAAATTGATCAATTTTTCTAGGACAGAAAAAAAAATTTGGATTGAGGGAGTCAGAATAGATCATCATCAAAAGCAAATAAACTGTAGGGGATATTTTGACCATCAATAATCATCGCTATAAGAAATGGCCATCACCGGGTAAAAAGAAACATGATAGGTAATGATATTGAAAATCATAAGTGATGATATTTTGAACTTTAGTAGTGATGCTTGCAGGAAAAAGTGTCAATACTCCAATATAAACACTTGATATTAATTATCTCGTAAAACTTTCCTCACTTTTATCGTTGTACAATTAAACTTGTAGTGTTTCGTGCGAGTTAGATATTTGTGGAAGATGTTTGAGACTAATTGCAATGCCAGTGTACCTTAGATAACATGATATAATATGGAATAGTCAGAATTCTGTTTAGCGACAATTTGATGTGACGAAAAAAATAAGTATGATAAATAGCAAAAAATATTAGTGATAATTGACGTGAAAAATTTGGGTTTGAAAGTAAGACTATGTTTTGGGTAATGAACTTTTCATATTTTGAGTATTTGATTAGTAGTTAACAACTGATTTGTTATTATCGTTCAATTATAATTAATAGTCGTATTGATTAATTTTAATTATTTTTTAACTAAGATTTAGAATATTCTTATTTTAAATCACTATATATTGTTCAAAGTACGTAGTCCTTACTAGTATACATAAAAGTTTCAAAGATGGTTTAAATAATATCCTTTCGGTCATTTAAAATGTTATACTTAAACAAATAAACCAAGAAAATAGAAAAAACTTAATCTACGCATAAAGTCAATAAAAAATGATTTTTACTCTCATTCTTATGGTTCCCAAAGCCTCAATACTTTCAAAGCCTTAAAAGCACATATGCAGACAGGAGAGCAACGCCTCCTCCTCAGTTCTCTCTCTACCCACCGACCTTACTTCCCGCCTGCATGCCTTTAACGACCAAAGTTACTGCCTCCACTAGTCGGGCCACCTCTGGCAGGTCATAGGCTTGCTAGTCACGGGACCCTAAGCCTAAAGATCATGGCCTTACGTGCTTAGGCATGACCTTAGGGGCGATTCACAGGCTCACCAGCAACAATGCTCACGGATAGCAGTCATCAGGTCAATTTCTCGACGATGACACATATGGTCACGACAGTCTATGAAAGTAAGGAAAGATCTAATGATTGATTCTTCAATTTTCTACTTCTAAGAACCCTTGCCTTTTTGTATCAATCTAGAATGTGACAATTGAGTTTTGGGACTTACAATATGCAATTAGAAATTAGTAAAATTTGACAATTACTGCTAGTGGGATTGTTAATTTTAGATTGAGATTTTGGTGCCCACCTTAAAAAAAATTCTAGCTCCGCCACTGGGCATGGCACAATGTATATGCTTGGTGCAGCATTGACATAACTACATACCATTGTTGTCTAATTTTGGCTTTCAACGAAAATATGGGATATGAGCCTTCATTTTTCTGGTCTTGAAAGGTAGCACATTGAGATATTATTTCTTAAGCGACGGAACTTTTGTCTTGTTACTTTTGTGTTGAATGCTTCCAGTTCCATCAACTTTCGTGTTGTTACTTTTGTTATTTTAAATAGTAGTTTCCTTCCTGATGTCCAACATGGTGGTGGTGTTATTGGTGGTGGATATCTCCTATCAGAATTGAGTGTAGCATCAGCATAACTGTTGGAACCTTTTCTCCGTTGACATTGCACTTTGATATAATTCAATACCAGCAAGCATGATTCCCAGCAGCTAGTTGTACCACTAATGGAAAGTTGAAAGTGATTCCTTCAACAGATCTTATCTTCAAGCTGGCTAGTGTTCCCTTATGTAAAATGCTTTAACACTTTGCAAGAACATCTTATTCCAAGAACATTGACTTTGTTACTGGTTGATCAGGTCATTGTAGTCAAAATCAAAGATGTCTTTGTTCTTTAAAGATAAAATGTAAAAGGGTTAATTACAAAACTATCCCATGTGGTTTACATGGTTTTGCACTTTGCCTCTCGTCTTTACAACAATTGCAATAATGTCCCTCGAGGTTGACAAAACCATTGCAAACAGCTCAAAAAACGAACGACCGTTCAAATTCAGCCGTTAAGAGCCCACCTGCACAGTACACCCGATTTTCTCATGGGTATATCGGTCATTTTCCTACCCCATGTTCCCTCGGTTATCACAAAATCAAAAAATCCAACCATTGCACAGAGCTGAGGAGAGAGAAATAGAGAAGAGCGGGAAAACAGAGAACGATCGTGCGATCACTACCTACAAATTGAAATTCTTGGACGAAGAAGAACGGGTGTGGGAGATTAATGAGCGAAAATGGATTGGCAACCCCGAGAGAGCGACGTCGAACATCCCATTTACGGTCAGTGCTTCTGAAACCCATATTTTGTCCTTATTTGATTAAACTAGGGTTTGAGTTTTAAGTATATAATTAACTAATGTCTGTCACATGTGCAAATCATTTTATAATCGCAGTTCTAATTAAATAATTTTGTTTGTTGAAGTGTTGTTGTTTGTTCGTGCCTATTGTTTATTGATAAAAAAATGTTTTTGAAGTTTGAACTTTTATTTGTTTATGTTTTATGCAGTAGTTAATTCGAGATTGTGCATGTTTGGTTTGTTTGTGTGTTTTTAGATCCTCATTCTTCTCTGTGAACCATAAAACTGCACTATGGGGGTCAATTTAAGAACATGCCACACAAGGTTTACACCCCTTACAAAATAGACTACTTTGATTACTGTGACCTTCACACTTTAAGTTTGATTGAGATTGATAACATGGCAGAGAGTGTAGGAGCTATAGGATTTATGAACTATTATTATAAGAAGCCTGGGTTAAGCCTTGATAATGGACTAGTGCAGATGGTTATAGACTCAGACATTTTGGCATTGAAAGACTACATAAACTCACAGGGACAAGTAGAAATATATTTGGAAAGTTTTGTCGATGGATGAGATGATGGAATCAATTTTCACTTAGTTAGGGCTTAAAGAGACTGTGGGGTCTAGTGTGGTTATTGAAGAGCTTGATGATGTATGCAATGTAGGAGAAAATGTGCCTACAGGGACTACTGTGCCTGTTTGGAGCTTAGGAAAACAGGGAACAACAAGTACACAGGGGGTGAGAGGGGGTTCAAGGTTTAGGCTAAATCTAGAAGGTCCAAGCAATGCTGGTGATGATGGGCTTGGTACATAAGCATCAGTAAATGTGGGCACTGGGGTGAAGGAAAACATAAACCAGAGCTGTAAGGAAACAATAGGAACTCAGGGGGAAGGAAACATAAATCAGAGCAGTAGGGCAAGAATGGGCAGGAGAACCATACACCAAAGAACTAGGGCAGCAAAGGGCAGTGCTACTGAGGGGCCAAGTGGTGGTGCTTTTGAGGGGCCAATGAATAGTGCTACTGGTGCTAATCAGGGGCCAAGTGGTAATGAGGGGCCAAGTGGTGATGCTTCTGAGAGGCCAAGGGGTAGTGATTCTAACACTGATTCTGATGATGAATCATACTGCTTAGATTTGTATGATAGTGACTATGATGCCAATGAGGATGATAGATTGTATGAGAGGAATGTTGACATGAATGTAGTAAAACAGGGAGTGGGCAGTAGAAGCAAGGGTAAGGAACAAATAATGGCAAATTTTGAAGAGAAAGAGTATGACTCTGATGAGTGGCAGGAACATCCACAATCTGATTCTGAGGGAGAAATTGATAATGCAAGAAACAAGAAACTAACTGGGGAATTTAACCCTAAATCAGACATGAGAAAGCCTAAGTTCAGGGTTCATATGGTGTTTAAAGACAACAAGGTTTTCAAGGAAGCTGTTAGGCAACATTCTACTTTGGAAGGAAAACCAGTTGTGTTCCCCAAGAATGAATCAGGGAGAGTTAGGGCTAGGTGTGCTTCAAAAGGGTATCAATGGTAGGTGTATGTGTCTAGGATGTAAAAAGACAATGAGGTTGATTTGGTCGTGAAGACTGCAGTAACCCAGCATACCTGTATCAGGGTGCACAAGAATAAACATGTGACTAGTACTTGGCTAGCTGCTAGATACATCAGAGATTTCAGATGAAATCCTAATATGAAGGTTAGTACTTTGAGAAATACATTAATGAGATATGCCACTTTGGACAGTTTATATAAGTAAGAGAAAGGCAGCAATGATCGTTGAGGGCAATATAATAGAACAGTTTGGGCAATTGAACTCTTACATTGATGAACTTAGGAGAAGTAATCCTGGCACCACTGTGAATCTACAGTATGAACCAGGGGGCCTAGGACAGGGTGAGTGCAGGTTTCAAAGGATTTATATATGCCTTGGTGCATTGAAGGAAGGGTTCAAAGCTGGGTGTATGAGATTGATAAGGCTAGATGGGTGCTTTTTGAAAGGTACCACTGGTGGTCAGCTCTTGACTGCAGTGGCATTGATCCCAACAACCAGATGTATCCAATGGCATATGCTATTATGGAGGCTAAAAACAGAGACTCTTGGGGTTGGTTTGTACAGCTGTTGGATGATGACTTAGAGATAGAAGATAGTTTGAGTTGGACATTTTTGTCTGACAAACAAAAAGGGTTGGTTGGGAGCATATAGTCATTGTATCCTCATACCGAGCACACGTTTTTTGTGTCATGCACTTGCATGCAAACTTCAAAGCAACATGGTTTACTAGGATTGCTTTGAGAGATGCTCTATTTGCTGTAGCCAAGGCAACCAATGTGGTGAAATGGGAGCACAAAACGCAAGAGATGGCTGACATAGACGAGGAGGCAGTGGCCTGGCTTGATGATAAGCCACCTACAGAGTGGTCTAGGTCATATTTTAATACAAATGCTAAATATCATGTTCTTTTGAACAATTATTGTGAGAGCTTCAATTCAATGATAAAGGAAGCAAGGGATAAATTGATCATTACTTGTCTTGAAACAATAAGAAATACTTTGATGGCAAGGATGAGGTTTTCTAGGGAACAAACTAAGGAATGGAATGGTAAGATTTGTCCTGCAATACAGAGGATAACTGAAAGATTGAAGGTGTATGCTGGGGAAGGGATACCATCACACTCAAGGGAGTTGAGGTTTCAGGTAGCATGTCCATAGGGGAGCAGTTCACTGTGGATCTCAAGCAGTACACATGTTCATGTAGGAGGTGGGACTTGAATGATATTCCTTGTCCCCATGCCATTGCATGCATTTGGCACAAGGACCTGGTAGTAGAGAGTTTCATCCATGAGTGCTACAGTATTGACACATACAAGATGGCTTTTGCACCAATCATTAACCCAATGAATGGTCCAAGTATGTGGCCTAAAAATAATTTACCCTTCATTCTACCCCCACTTTTAGAAGGCCAAGTGGCAGACCTAAAAAACTGAGGAGAAGAGGCAATATATGAAGCTGAGGATAACATAGGCACTGACAAGATGTCAAGGAAAAGAACAACAACTAGATGTAACATATGCCATCAGCTTGGGCACAACTGGAGGAAATGTCAAAGCAGCAGTCAAAATACTTCTTCAGTAAGTACATGTTAATTTTATTTAGTTGGCCTAGTTGTTACTTATGTTTGAGATTAATGTAATGTAACCTCTTTAACAGGGAAACATGCCAACTGAGCAATGCAGAGCCTCATAACAAGGAGATAATGCAACTGAGCAAGGCAGAGCCCCACAACAGGGAGATATGGCAACAAGAGGGGGGTAGAATGCCAAGAAGTCAAAAGTTACCAGTATATAAATAACAGAGTTATATATTTGAATTGTATTTTTAAATAGGTGTTTTTACTGAAAATGTCTTTTTACAGTCAAGAAGGCAACTAACTGCATCTCAACTGTAACGCCCCGAATTTATGTACGGAGCATTAATGCCGAATACACAGATATCAGATAAAATCCTATAATTATCATAAGAACTCCAAAATGATAAATCAGAGCATATACTAATAATTCCCAAAATACATTAATGTCTAACAAAATGACCCTAAAGCTTTTATACAAGTCATGTTCTCCGACACGGAGTTTCCAAAAATATATACCCAAATAGCGTCAGAACTATTATCTGAGACAAAACAGCTAACTCTTGATCGCTCATCTAGCCCTCCAATCTAAGGTCCCTCTTACTGGTCTCTTGAAAGGAACAACAATGGGGATGAGCCAAATGCCCAGTAATGTCGCTCAAAGGACCAATCAAACGGAACGAAAATATCAGAGAAACGAAAATTTCAAAAGCACAAAGGGTCTCAACAGAACAGACAATCAAACCAGATTTCGAATGTCAAAACATATCAGAATAAGAAAACAGACACTAGAGAGCCATTCAGAAAGTGGTCACATACATCATTACTGACATATGAGGCCGGTTCAGAAAGTAAGATCGCGATCTCTAGCTCAACTCCCTTGAGCTAGCCCACGTTTCAATCCACGTGGGTAAGTCAGACATAAGTCACGTACACTGTGACATGGCTCATAGAGTTATCAAAATAAAGATTTCAATTTAACAAAATCAAATGTCGGTCATGTCAAACTATATACGGAATTTATGAAATAATGATAATCTCTAAAACAAACGATATCAACATCGCAAATTCTAAGATAGAACAAATTCGACAGAAATTGAATTTCACAAGTCATAACATTTAGAACAAGTTATTCATAGTAAAGCTCAAAACAAAGATGAGAAGAAGAATCACTTAACTCAATTTGAAGAAATTTGGATTTCAAAATGAAACTAAGGACTTACAAGAGCGATTGGTCCATCGCTGATTTGAATTTCGAAAATAACCCTTACCTTAGCCAAACCTTTGAGGAGAGCAAATCCTTAAGCTTCACTTTAAAACTTCCCAAAGCCTTCTTCTCTCTCTTTCTCTCTCTCTCTCTCTCTCGCGAAGGAAGAAGAAGAAGAGAACTCAAAAGGCAGAGAGGAAATAAAAGAACTATTTATATGGTTCAATTTTTTTTTGACAGAAAAATGAGTTTTAATTTGAATAAAAACATTTTAGTAGAATGAAAACTCATTTGAGTCGAATTAAATTTTTTTTAGTTGACTAAAACACTTTTAGTCGACTAAAAACTTCAGAAGGTAATTTTCACATTTCAAATACTTTTTAGTCGACCGAAAACACTTTTAGTCAGCCAAAAACTCTTTTAGTTGACTTAAAAACTTTTTTAGTCGATCGAATCCTTCAGAAACTTCCTTATCAAAATTTTGAACACTTTCCATTCGACTGAAAACTTTGAGTCAACTGAAAACTATTTTTAGTCGACCGAATCCTTCAGACTCCAAAACTTTAACATCAAAAACTTTTGAGTCGATTGAAACCACTTCCATTTGACCGAAAATTTTAAGAAATGATAAAAATCATTTTCTCAAAAAGACCACAAGCTTATTTACTGAAAATAAAAATTTTGCACAAGGAAAAAGAAAATTTTCGGGATATTTCATCAACCAAGCCAAGGTGCTCCACAAAGCTCAATTGTTACAGAACAGATACCAGTAGGGTTTATGCCAACTCCACAGGCAACATTAGCCCAAAGACCATCATGGCCTATACGAAGCATGGTAGAGCCACCACTAACATCAGCTGTTGGAGGTGGCCAAAGCCAAGGTGGCTAGAGCAGAGGGAAGACTACCAAGGGAGGTCCAAGCCAAAGGAAGGAGAAGTTAAAAGACAAGGGTGGCCCAAATCCAACAAGAGGACAAATAAGCATAAGATCAAGGTAGCTGCAAGGTGTCAAGGTGAAGGACAAGCATCTGCCGGTGCAAAGAGCAAGGGAAAGCAAAAGTGATAGAATGTCAGTATAGCTTAGTTTTGTGAATGTAGGGAACTCACTGTTAGTTTTTGTTCAAAGTATAGGAGGTTGGATGATTTTTGGAGTGCAGTAGATAAATTTGTAGGTGGCTGGTTTTTGAAAGCCTACTATATACACTATAAGATAGTGCCAGAGTACATGTTTTTGGATGTTGGCTGTAATTGAAAATGGAAAGGATGGTATTGTTTTTGTGTTGGATGTAATTTAATTGGAAGATTGATGACAAAACCATTGGTTGTGAATTTTTATTTTTGGATGTAATGTAACTTGATTACTTGTCTTGAGGTTTGGTTGTGAATCTTACATGAAAGAGATATTTTAGCACTTATGATGATGCAGATGTAATGAATTTGCAAGTGAGATGATGCAATTTCATTGTGCTGTATTGTAATTGGAATACATCACAATGCAGTGTTTAAGGACAGGTCCATTTGAGTATTTAGGTACAGGCTTGTCAACATGTAACAATGTATAGGGAACACATATGTCCTAAAAAAGTAAACCTCAGGGGACACTTTTGTCAATTATTGTAAATGGCAGGGAACAGAATTGCAATACGCATGAGACTTTTTTGCTCGGTATTTGAAAAGTACGGGGGACACTTTTGCCATTAACATTAAAAGTACAGGGAACAGAAATGCAAAAACAGCTTCAGTACACAGCTTGGAAATATGGGATGTTTACTTTTTTAGGGCAATCCCTAATTCAGTACATTCTACAGCTCAAAACATTACAAAAAGCCCTAATATCCCTAGCAATTTCTATAAGTTGCGTTGCCCACATCTTCACCTTCAATGTTGCTCAATTCCTCTGTCCCGTCACCAAAATCAGACTATAATGCAATCACAGTCAGTAGAAGCAACACCCAACTAATAATTGTAACAATCTTTCAAAATCTCTCATTTGACCTGTTAATCGTAATTGGAGGGTCACGCCAAGCAAAAAATCCACACCTACCAACATGTGAGAACAAGGAGATTGTTCATTCAGCTCACGAAATTGAAGAAGAAAATGGGTTAAACACAAAACTCACCTGGTTGATGCAAGTCCAAAATCTTCGGTCAGGATTTAGATCTGTCCACGAAGTCTTAGCCACAGCTCTCTGACCACACTGACAGTCATGAGCCATGAGATGGGTTCTTCAAAATCTATCTCTCTTTCTCCTCCACTGAAGCCTCTCTCTCTCTCTCTCTCTCTGAAACCCCTGAAAAAATACTGAAGCATAAACTGATTTTGGAGGGAAATAGAAGTGACAGTCGTTTTTGGAGGGAACACGGGGTAGGCAATGACCGATATACCCATGAGAAAACCGGGTGTGCTGTGCACGTGGGCTCTTAACGGCTGAATTTGAACGGCTGTTTATTTTTGGAGCTGTTTGCAATGATTTTGTTAACCTCGAGGGACATTATTGCAAAAGTTGTAAACATGAGGAACAAAGTGTAAAACCATGTAAACCACATGGGATAGTTTTGTAATTAACCCAATGTATAACTTAATATCTCCCATCGTTAAATATGCCAAATGAGAACTTAAAATCTCCTGAGTGAGGGAACCACATATAACAGGGAAAACGCTGAGGAGCGCAGCAGAATGAGAACAAGTTTTTAAAGGTAATAGAAAATAGTTGCAGGTCATATAAGTCTGATGTATACTCCCAATTCTCTAATATTTTCAAGCATTTTACGTTATTCTTCCTGCACTTGAGATTCAAACCAACACTAAACTCCACTAATGACCTTAGAAAAAAAGTAAGACCTCCAGTTGTTATTTATTAAGGGCCTCTAACTACCCCTGCATATGATCTTGCACCTCAGGCATATATATTCAGATTCTGCAGGCCGGTTATTGGAGATTTTGCCAATCATAAAAAAATTGTTAATAACTTATCTCCTTCACTTTTATACTTTGTTAGGTTACAGAAATATGAGTATGCATGAGCAGTCACTAAAAGAACTTCTGGCACATGTTGAATTGGTAAAGTGTATGGAAGACTCCTAGAAAAGGACTTCAAGATAAAAATTGTACACCAGCAGTCATGCATCATATTGGCAGCCTGGTTCTACTTATTCCACGAGGCTGCCGAGGAATTCCATTTGTCGTATCCTAAGTGATCTCTAAAGGTTTTTCTGAATTTTACAGAACTGTATGTTGATGCCAAGTCAACGTAAAAGACAATATTGTGCAGAAGACCTACCGTGATATCTGTAAATGGACCTCTTTGTTTATTCAGAATCCAGTGGCCCTCTGGAAAACAAAGAGCATTACTTATTTTTTTTGAGTGGGGAATTCAACCAGATTGTGTTAATCTATATGGCAAGAAAGATGATAAAGATAAGATAGAGAAACCTTGATCTAATGCAAGAAAAGAAGAATCTGTTTATCTGTTAGGCTTAGGTGCCTTGGCTAGATTTGCCCTCTGTCAAATTTCCATGCACTAGACTAGGTTTCTGTCATAAAAACCATCTTCTGTGCACTACACCATGGAAGGGGAGGTTCTTAACTAAGCACATGATAACAATGGAATTAACTAAAGATTTAACTGTTCCTAGATTCGCAACTATTTGTATCCACTTCTCTATGTCTTTTGTTATGTTTTCCAGTGGTTTTGACCAATAAACTCATAGGGAAGGGACCACCAACCCAACTTTCGAATTATAGGGTTTCTAATCACCATGTTTCATCAAACAGGTTTTCTAAATTATGTTATCTTTTGTCTCTTGATACTCAGAGTTTCCTTCAGTCTTTCAGAAGAAACAGAAGTTCTGTACACCATAATATTCTGTTGCAATAGAAACTTAACCCTTTAGATTCCAGAGTCTCCTCTTAGAATTCGACATATATTTCAAAAAATTGAAACTTTTTCTGTTCAAGATTTGTGGGACTCCATGATAATTTGACCATGACATGTAAAATTATATGACATTCATGATAGGGAGAGAAGCCGTACTGTTTCACGTGCCGTTTCTGAAGGATCCTACACGATGCTGGTCCTATGAACAATTAAAAAGATTGTAGTGGATCCTTGGCTATCATGGCCATTATTACTGGTTCCAAGCTCTTTGTACATTTTAATAGATTTCCTTCGTTATCTTCGGTCTTGGTTGTGAAAACCATCCACAGTTCTTAGTCTTAATAAAAGACCTCCCTCATCCTATATAAAGGGAGGACCTCTAGTCTCCTCAGCATTCATTGGAGAGAGCACAAGTAAGCTCACTTCAGGAGAAGTACACATGGTGTGATATTGGTACGGCTCACCCTCCAACAGAAGAAGGTGAGCCGAATCAATATCACTCTTGTATGCTAATTCTTATGCACAGCCTTTGTCTGCAAGGAACCAAGTCATTGGCTTATTAGTTATGATCTTGCCCTGCAAAATGAATTCTTTCTTGACTAATAGAACATCAGTACTGCAGAGAAAGGTATCCCTGCCAGTCAATCGCTTCAAAAAGCTCCTGAAAACTAGTAAACAGGTAACACATAGTGGTCTCATGTTCTTATATTCAGTATTGGCCTTTTGCTATCACTGTCATGCTCGTCCTAGATCCATCCATGAAATGAATGACTCAGTTAAATGCGAACACCTAGTTCCTGTTATGTCAATTTATCAATTTCCCCTTTATAGAACTCAGTCCGTTAAGCAATATGCAGCGGACTTTCAGGGGAGATTAGATGAGAAGCAACTCAATATCTTGTACTCGTAGCAACGCAACTGAAATCGGTGATATGTAATATGTTTATCGCTGATAGAAGTGGGAGTAGAATTTCAAAATGGAATGTGAACATGTTGCAACAGGTATTTAACATATACTACAAAGCCCTTTACTTGTATAGTTCTCATGTAAATCATATTAGATGTGGTTATCGATCGGTTGTTTGTTTAGTTATTTCCTACTTCATTTTAGCAGTCGATATTGTATCTTCTAACCCCGGGGATCTCCGGACAAATTTTCAATTTTCAAATGGCGGCCTTCATTCAGTTTTTGTTTTTGTAGCATGCGATATTTTGTCTAAGCAGCCGAATGCATCACTTGCATTAACTAAGCATAATGATATAAATTTTACTGTTGCTTTCCTTGATTTGAAATTGTTAAACCTTAGTTGCACAAAGCGGAGGCGGGGGCATGGGCGGGGGGCGTGAACGGTAACGGGGCGGGAAGGGCGAAAGCACCTGGAAGAATTTAAGGTTGGGAGCGGCTTGAAAAATAAATGCGTAAAGAGTATTAGTATAGTTTACGAGAGAGAGAGAGAGAGAGAGAGAGCACTGATTGACAAGTTTTGTTCTCTTGAGGAGGGTAGTTAGTAACAATAGATAACGAGACTTTAAGGACTTGAAGAAGATATAAAAACAAAGAATTGAGTTGAAAAAGCTTGATTTTTAGGTACTTTCTCACTTATTCCATGCATGTATGTCTAGTTGAATAGATCGAGTTTCTATATTAGTTTGGGACGACATTCCATGGAGCTCCTAACTTGGGATTGTAAAAGCGAGTTTTCGAGAGAGAAGTGTTGGAGTTTCCTGCTACTAAGGGTTGAACTGCATTGCAAAGTTTTCGAAAGTTACTGGGAGAGCCCTTGACATTTACATGAACTATCCGGAGTTCAAAATGTTATTAAATGGCCATTTAGAAAAGACTTGCAGCCATTTGATGATAGAAATGCAGCTTTGAGTTCATTGTTGTAGGCATGCTTCTATCAGATGAAGCTTCACTGTTTTACGACGCTCCTATGAATATGCACAAGAAACTTTATGTATGCCATTTTTGTGCCTAAAAATCGGAGCACACCTCTAATAATGAAACATTAGTGGTTCTCAAGAAGAGACTACTACAACATATATCTTCTATTTGATTGAAGTATCTGTATGAAATATATAGAAGTATTTGTATGAAAAATATAGAGGGTGCATTTGTGCAAAGAAAATGAGAGAAAATTTATAATACTTACTCATTTGTAGGATTTACTAATTATGTTAGTTTAGGTGAGTTATTTACCAAAGTTTAGTGGGATATAGGACCGCTACAGCTTCTTTCCAGGTAGTGTGATTTGAAAAATCTCATATCAGTTTGTAATAAGAATATGGAATTTTCTTGGTGAGTTCCATCCCCTTATTGTCAACATTCTTACGGTTGAACACATAAATGAATGCCAACTCCCTAAAGCGTCGGTCCAAAAACTGCACAAGATCTGCTTCCATATGTTGAGAGTTAATCTTGATTCAATGAAGAGGAGAAAAAAGTGAAAGGTTTGGGAAGTTACTTATAACTTGTGAATGATTAAATGAGAAGCTGAAAAATGAAAGGTTAGGAAAGTTATCTTTTAGGTTATGAATGAATATTTAATATCTTAGTATAAAAAGCTGCACCACCTAATTATTTTGTAATGTAAGGAAATCAATCTAAAAAAAGAGTAAGTAAGTTGTTTTATGAATAGAAGAGTTGATTGACTAGAAAAAAATATTATTGAGTGTTTCTCCTCTCTACCTCCTCATCTTCCATAATACTTTAGGTATTTTCGCTGCATCTTTTATATTGTGTCAATCACGCAACAAAGTGGTACTAGAACGGAGGTTCTAGTGGCGGCAACAAGTGGAGCATTTCCTTTCCCAAAGCTCATAAAAGACAACTATGAAAGGTGGAGCATCCAAATGAAAACCTTTCTTGGTGGTCAAGACGTTTGGGAGGCCGTAGAAGAAGGATATGTAGAACCGGAAAACTTGGCCGGTTCTAGCCAAGCCGTGAAGATGGCTGCCAAAGAAGCCCGAGTGAAAGATTAAGGGCTCTTTCACTCATCCAACTTGGCATCGATGACAACATTTTTGAGAAGTTTGTACTGGCCACCACCGCGAATAAAGCATGGAATACTTTGAAGAATGCTTTCAAGGGCATCGACAAGGTGAAAAAGGTGCGGCTCTAAAGCAATCTAGGTGAATATGAGTTTTAATAAATAAAAGACTCGGAGAAAATTTTTTGACTACATTTTGAGTGTTCTCTCAGTTGTGAACCAACTTGAAAGGAATGGTGAAGAGATGTAAGATAGTCAAGTGGTTAAGAAGATCCTTCGATCTCTTAATCCAAAGATCGACCATGTAGTTGTTGCCATCGAGGAGTACAACGATGTCGAGACTATGACCGTTGATGAGGTCTCCGAAAAATTACAAAGTCCACAAGGATAAGATCAAAAGGAAAAATAAAGAGCCTATCGAGCAAACTCTTCAAGCCAAGATGAATATTAATGAAAAGAAAAACTACAACAAGAATCAAGGTGGTTGAGGCAGAAGCAGTGAACGAGGTCGCAGTCGTGGTCGTGGCAGAGGCCGTGGTGGAAAAAATCTGATTATCGATATCGAATTGAGTTCAGAATTTTGTCCATAGAGAGGATGAGATCGATGAAAAGGAGGCTATTACCAATGCCAAAACAAGAAAGATGTTGAATATTTCACATGTCATCGGTATGTACACTACTCTTGGGAGTGTCAAGACGATCCAAAGGAGGAAAACATGAAGGCCCATTATGTAGAAGAAAATAAGGTGGGTGATGACACGGTCCTGTTGGCATATGATGGATCAAAAGAAGAAAAATAGAGTTCTTTGTATCTCGATACTGGTGCCAGCAATCACATGTGTGGCTACAAACATAAGTTCATCGAGATGGATGAATCGGTGACCGGAAACATCATTTTTGGAGACATGTCCAAAATTCCAGTCAAAGGTAAAGGCAAAATTTTAATCAAATTGAAGAATGGAGCCCATCAGTTCATCTTAAATGTCTATTATTTTCCAGACATGAAGGAAACATTTTAAAAATGGGCCAACTGTTGGAGAAAGGCTACGACATTCATATGAAAGACAAAAGTCTTTATTGGAGAGATGATCAAGTGAGCTTGATAGTTAGTGTTTCAATGTCGAGCAACATGATGTTCTTGATGAATATTCATCATGATGTGCTGAAATGTTTGAATGCTTGTTTTGATAACAATCTTGGTTATGGCATTTAAGGCTCAGACATCTCAATTTTAGAGGTCTGAAATTGCTATCGACAGAGGATATGGTGAAGGGATTGCCATCGCTAGACCAGTCAGACCAACTCTGCGAGGGTTGTCTTGTCGGGAAGCAACATCAACATAATTTCCTAAATGAGTCGATATCGAGAGCAAACGCACTGTTGGAGCTGATAAACACTGATGTTTGTGGTCCGATCCATCCAACATCTCTCGATAAGAATAGATACTTTCTACTATTTATTAATGACTATAGTAAGAAAACTTGGGTTTATTTCTTCAAGCAAAAGTCAGAGGTATTTTCAACCTTCAAGGGGTTTAAGGCTCTTGTCGAGAAGCAGAGTGGATATCAGATTAAGGTGATGAGATCATATCGAGGTCGAGAGTTCACATCTAATGAGTTCAAGGCATTCTGTGAAGAGAATGACATTCATTGACCGCTTACCATTCCATATACACCTCAATAGAACAGAGTGATGGAAAGAAAGAATCGATCAATAGTGGACATGACTTGAAACATGTTAAAGAGCAAGAATTTGCCCAACGAATTTTGGGCTGAAGCGGTGGATTGTGTCGTCTATCTATTGAATCAACACTACAAGAAAAAACAAATTTAGCGACGGACTTTTTGCGACGAAAGATATTCGGTCGCTAAAATATCTTTGAGCAACGGATTTACCCTTCAATAAAAAATCGTCGGTAAAAATATTTAACAACGGAATATTCCGTCGGTCAAAGTATTTGCCAACGGATTATTACAGACGAACTTTTACCGACGGATAGTACCGTAGCTAAATATTTTATAGAATTTTTGATGATTTTTAAAAAATATATAAGCGACGGAATTATTCTGTCGGTAAAAATTCCGTCGGTGAAAGCAGGGCTTTACTGACGGACTTTTACCGACGGCCTAGTCCCGTCGCTAAAAGTCTTATCTAAAATATCAGATCCCCTTTTTCTTTTCTTTCTCCCGTTTCTCTCTCTCTCTCTCTCTCTCTTATTATCTCTCACCGGCGATATTTACTCCGGCGACCTTCACATCTACAGCAACCCACCCCCCGACGTCGCGCCACCTCCATCTCTGTCATCCACGACAACCCACCCCCTGACGGAATTACTTGCCACTGCCACCGCCGTGGATTCCTGCTGCCATCAGCTACACCATTGGTATGTCTAGGAGTTTTGGAATTTACCTTATGCAACAATTTTAGGTTTATGTGAAGTTTGTCTAGCAATGTGAATTTTGTGCTTGTTTATGCTTGTTTAGTCTTATTTTGTGAAGCTTTTTTCTGTGAAGTTGAAATTGCAATGTGAATCAGATTCCCGATGAACCCTTTTTCCCAAAGTTGTTTACTTTTGTCTAAACTTAGGTATGCTAATATGGTTTACATGTCATAATCATGTTCAGCCTAAGAGGAAATAGTCCATTTTAGACTTGATTCCATTAATTATTGCCTATATACTTGATAGTGGGTTGCTTTTGTAAATCTTAATTTTAGGTTGTCTGAATGAATCAAAGAGACATTAGGATTAATAAATATTTCGGTTCTAACTAGTTTGCTTGGGCACTAACTTTTGCTTGCGAACGGCTGTAAAGTCACACCGGTGGATGTGATTATGACCAACTGGCATGAGCGAGCCTTTGGTAGGTGTGTTTGCTACATAGGCAGCTATAGGGGGTATGGGATGTATGTTTGGGTTCCTGGTGAGGCCGTGCAAAAAGGGTAAATTTTAAGGCTAGAGTTTAGTCCTCCCCTTTCCCCCTAGCTCAGTGTCCTTTCTGGTTTAGTTTGTTGTATGTGGTAGGTTTAGTTTTTAGAAGCAGGTGTAATTTTAGGCTAGTATTTTGTCATCCCCCATCCCCCAACTTAGTGCTTGTGTTAGTGTGTTTGAGTTTGTTTGGAGGTGGCGGTGAGTTCCCGCTGTCTCGTGTGGCGGCGTGATTAGGTAAAGCAACCTTCTTTATTAGAACCCCCTAATTGGGTAAAGTAGCCCTAAATTGAATGCTCCAATTCAACCGAACCTTAAATTGAACTAAAAGAACTCCCTAATTGAATCCTAAATTGAAGTAATTGAACCCTAATTAAACCCTAAATTGAATGCCCTAATCCAACTGAACCCTAAATTGAACTTATTCAAACCCCTAATTGAACCCTAAATTGAATGCCCCAATTCAACCGACCACTAAATTGAAGTAATTGAACCATAATTGAATCCTAAATTGAAATAATTGAACCCTAAATTGAATGCCTTAATCCAATCGAACCCCAAATTGAACTAATTGAACCCTAAATTGAATGCCCCAATTCAACCGAACCTTAAATTGAACTAATAGAACCCCCTAATCGAACCCTAATTTGAAGTAATTGAACCCCTAATTGAACCCTAAATTAATTGTCCTAATCGAATCGAACTCCAAATTGAAATAATTCAAGCGCATCAGATATGTGCATTTTTAACATTTTTTTTCCATTTGAACATTGATCATTTGTTTGATAATTTTAGGTTGTTAATTGTGCATTTGAGAATTGTGATTATTGATTGATGATTTTAGGTTGTTAATTGATGATTTTAGGTTATTAGCTGTGCATTTGAAGTAATTGAGATTATTAATTGATGATTTTAGGTTATTAATTGATGATTTTAGATTGTTAATTGTGCATTGAGCATTTGAGATATTGAGATTGTTGACGGAGGATGGGACCCAATTGGATTGAGATCCCCGTTAGGTAGCACAGACACGGACACCGCGTCTGATCGACGTCGACACCGAAACAATATATTTTAGCTTTATACTTGTGGACACCTCTTCAATGGGTGTCCGACACGGTGTCCGACAATTAAAAAATAAATCAATATCTTTGAACACCGCTGAGAGGTGTCGGACATGTGTTTGGATGTGTCGATGAGGTGTCGAGGTGTCGATAGGTCACGGCACCCCGTCTGATCGACACCGACACTGCAAAATGTCATATTTTGGCTTTATACTTGTGAACACCTCTTCAAGGGGTGACAGACACGGTGTCCGGCATTTAAAAAATAAATCAATGACTTCGGACGTGTCCAGAGGTGTCGGACACGTGTCGGTAGGTATCGGACACGTGTCCGGAGGTATCTGACACGTTTTCAGATGTGTCGATGAGGTGTCGAGGTGTCGGTAGGTCACGGACACCGCGTCCGATCGGCACCAACACCGAAACATCACATTTTGGCTTTATACTTATGGACACCTCTTCAAGGGGTGATGGACACCTTTTCAAGGGGTGATGGACACGACGTCCGGTATTTAAAAAATAAATCAATGTCTTCAAACGTGTCCGGAGGTGTCGGACACCATACCGACACCCTATATGAGGTATTGAGAATTGAGATTGTTGACTATGCATTGAGAATTGAGATTGTTGACGAATGATGGGACCCAATTTGATTGAGATATCTGTGAATTAGTTGAATGGTTGGTTGTTGAATTTAGGTTAATTAGGTTAATGCGACATTTTTAGCACCCCTTAGAATCTCATCGTGGCTCCAGCACTGGCTATAATTAGCCCTAATTAGTCTCGATTAACCCTAATGAACTCTAACGAGCCTAATTAGTTTTAATTAACCCTAAGAACCCAATGAAAATTAAATTATCTGTAATTACCCCAAATTGATCCTAATTAACACCAATCAGTCCAAATTAAACCATAATTAGCCTTAATTACTCATAACTTGTAGACCCGTGATTAGATTAATTAAACCATAAACCCTAAAACCTAACTAAACTATAATTACGCGCCTAATTAGTCGTAATTAAGCCCAATAACCCAATTAAGCCTAATTAGCCATAATCAACAGTACTCCGCACAATTAAACCCTAATTAGCTCAAAATAACCCTAATTAGTCACAATCAACCCTAATTAGCTATAATTAGTCCAAGGTAATCCTCATTAACACTAATTAGCCCTAACATAACCCAATTAAGCCTAATTAGCCCTAATCAACACGATTCAGCACAATAAAACCCAGTTATTAGCTCAAAATAACCATAATTACTCATAATCAACCCTAATTAGCTATAATTAGCCTAAGGTAATCCTCATTAACACTAATTAGCCCAGAGATGGTTCAATTACTCGTTGCTTATAAACTTTGCATTCTTTATATTCGTTGTTGTTTTGCGAAGTCCATTGGCAACGAGATGGTTCAACTCGTTGCCAACAAATTCTATTTAAAGTGAAATTGGTAACATATGCAACGATCTTTCTGCAGTTTTGATATTTTAGAAAGATTCTTGCATATATTATCAATTTCTGAATGCATGCATGCATAAAAATCCTTAGTTCCCGTTCAAAGGTACTCATGACAAAGTAATGCTTTGTAATGAGCCTTTGGATGTCCAATTTGGATAATTTGGAAAAGTTACGTGTTTATAAAACAGTGTTTCAACTCATGCTCTGTGTTCTATGTCGTGGATATTTGGTACACGTTCTCACGTGTTTTTTTTTTGTGCATACAGATCTGGTGTTCTAACATCCCTCAAACCTTGCAAGGCAAGGTTTGATGAATGTTAGAATACCTAATTGATGTCATGTACTTGGAGAAATGCGGGGAGGTGCTGTCGAATTTTTCGCAAACATAAGACTAAGCATGAGTTTTTCACTGTTTTATAAACATGTGCTTTTCTGAATGGGATAGGACCACTACCTATTAGAGAATGGAGGGAAAATATAGAAACATGTTGTCATATTCATGCATTTATATTTACATCGACCCTGCCTAATGATTGGTCATAATTGAAGATGGTATACAGTACGTTATCTCAGTCGTCATGTCAATCGATCGAAGTTGGATGAAAAGGAAGAATGCTGATGATTTTGAGGATCGCGTTGACGAATTTCTCGACTTCGCTTATGCGCATCCTGCACATGTTGACTTTGATAAGATAAGGTGTCCGTGCGGTAGATGTGAGTTGTTGCATTGGAGAAAAAGAATTGAAGTAAAATGGCATCTTCGTCGGTACGGTTTTATGGGTGGATACACAAGGTGGACGCAGCACGAGGAAACGATAGTATTGTCGTCCAACCTGGCTAGTCAAACTGAAGTTAGGGAGGAGGCACGGTATGATTATCGAGATATGATTATGGATGCTGGGCATGCTAATGTTGACTGGGGTAACGACGGTGGTGAGGACAGTGCCCAACCGCCGAACAAGGGGGCTCATCAGTTTTATGAGTTGTTGAGAGCTGCGAAAGAGCCGCTGTGGGATGGAGCTTCGAAATACACACGGCTGTCTGTGGTTAGTAGGTTATTACAGTTAAAATCAGACCACGGGCTGAGTGAGAAAGGTTTTAACGAGTTTGTTACCTTGATCAAAGAAATTCTGCCCGAAAGTGAAAAGCTACCGCTGTCATACTTTGACGCGAAGAAGATGATGAGGAAACTTGGGTTGAGCTATGAGCGGATAGATGCGTGCAATAACGATTGTGTATTATTCTGGAAAGAGAATAAGGATTTGTCACGGTGTCCAGTATGTGATCATTCGAGGTACAAACTGGACAAAGGGAAGAAGAAAAACATTGCATGGAAGATATTACGATATTTTTTTGTCACACCACGGCTTCAGAGAATGTACTACTCCTCCAATACGGCTGAACATATGAGGGCTCACCGTGAGACTCGTAGCAACGATGTCGATGTGCTGACACACCCAGCTGATGGAGAGGCGTGGAAGGAGTTTGACCGCAGGCATCCAGTCTTTGCTCAGGAAGTTCAGAATGTTAGACTTGGTCTGGCAACCGATGGGTTCAACCCTTTCAGTCAGTCTACCACGCCTTACTCCTGTTGGCCTGTTATTATTGTCCCGTACAACCTTCCACCAGGCATGTGCATGAAGAAGTCGTACATGTTCTTGTCGTTGAAGGCCGGCAAGGACATAGATGTGTATTTAAGGCCGTTGATTAATGAGTTAAAACAGTTATGGAATCATGGAGTCGAAACATATGATGCATCCCTTAAAAAAATTTTCAGATGAGGGCTGCTTGGAATGACGTGTGGCTGGAGCACACATGGGAAGCTAGCATGCCCTGCTTGTATGGGCGTGAACCCCGGTCATACGTTAAAGCACGGCGGAAAGCCCTCGTGGTTCGGATGTCACCGTAAGCTTTTGCCACCGGGCCATCAGTTTCGTAGGCAGAAGGATAAATTTGACGGGACAATCGAGCGTGAGGTTGTCACACTGGACTATGTGAGGTTGTTACAACTTTAAGTATAAATTTAAAAATGAGATTACAATGTAATGACAGATGTAATGATAACAGATTTAACACAGAGATTTATACTAGTTCGGCCCCACCAGCCTACGTCCAGTCCTCGAGTACTCCACACAAGGGAGACCTACTCGAGCCTTTCACTAAACCAGCTAGCTTCGGGTGCTAGCACAAACTGTAGTACAATTTCCGAAACCCTTCCAAGGTTTCCAACTGATTACAAATGAAAAGAGATTTACACTTTGAATACAATAGACAAGCTCCTTCTTGAGCAGGTGTTACAATGAAAATTTAAGACTAAGCCTTCTTAGGTGGGAAGATCTATATTCTTTCAAGAACCAAACCAAGAAGCTTACAAAGAACTTTCTCAAAATAAAACTCACTCAATAAAGAATAGATGAGAATAAGAGATTTAGATGAGAGAGTTATTGAAGAGTAAAAAAATTCGCGCGAGTGAAAGTTGTAAATGCTTTCACAGATCCCTATTTATACAAATAAGAGATAGAGAGCCGTTAAGAAGGGAAAGCCAAATAGGAAGGATTTGGCTAAAACATTTTGACTTCGACTAAAAGTCTTGGATTCGACTGAAAGTCTTAGCTTCGACTAAAAGTCTTGGCTTCGACTGATAAACTTTGCTTCGACTGAAAGTTTTTGCCTTCGACTGAAAAACTTTGCTTCGACTGAAAGTCACAGCTTCGACTGAAAGAAAAGATTTTATGTTTGAGTCGATTAAAAATAGTTTGCCTTCGACTGAAAGTCTTGGCTTCGACTGAAAGTCTTGGCTTCGACTAAAAATCACAGCTTCGACTGAAAGAAAAGATTTCAAGTTTGAGTAGATTAAAAACAGTTTGCCTTCGACTGAAAGTCTAGCCTTCGACTGAAAGTCTTAGCTTCGACTAAAAGTCTTTGCTTCGACTGAAAGAAAAGATTTCAAGTTTGAGTCGACTAAAAACAATTTGCCTTTGACTGAAAGAGACGGCTTTTGTTCTTTACTAAAATTTCTGTCAGATCTTTTAAGAAGGGCTTAGAAAAAATGCTAACAAGGAGAAACTTCAGATTCTTGCATCTTCAACGTAGTCCAAATCTTTAAATCCTGAGTCCAAGTCCAAGTTTAGGCTTTGTCCATGTCAAGGTCTTGTCTTTGTATATGATTAAGATAAAGCCTGAAATATTTATCTTAAAAATGTTGTCAGATTATGTTAGACATAACAATACTAGAATCATCAAAATCAATAAGTCAACAATCTCCCCCTTTTTTATGATGACAATATTAGTTCTAACATTATAAAGATATACTCCCCTTTAATCAGTTAATCATTTACGCAAAGAAATAACATAAAGAGCATCTTATAAAATTTAATCAATGAATTAATAAAGATGCATAAAAATGATCAATACAAAGAATGATCAATAAGTACTTTTTCTCCCCCTTTGTCAAATAAAAAGAGGGGGCAACTTGTGCAACAAGTAAAAGAAAAAATAAATAAAATACTAAGGCCGACGATGGCGAGCACCCGGGGCAGATGAGGAAGGATCAGCAGGCAGCGGAGTGTTTGTGAGGACTTCAACAACTTCGACGACACGAGGAGAGCGCGGCAGCGGAGGGTTGTATGGGAGATATAGGGGCAGGTAGGTGGTGGACAGGTTGGTGGAGGAGCAGATGATGAAGAGGCGGCAGGTGGAGGAGGAGGAGGAGCAAGATTACCTGAAGATGATGGAGCAGTAGATGGTGGAGGGATAGGTGCAGAGGACGACGGACGAGCAGCAGCTGATGTTGGACGAGTGCGGTGGCGGGAGGATGGCGGTGGTGGAGTAGCAGCAGCAGCAGCAGCTGCTGAGGCAGGGGCCACGTCGGATTCATCGTCAGAGTCAATGAGAAGACGACGACGACGACTACGAGGGCTTGTAATGGGGTCCATATGGGTCCTTGGAGTGACAGGTGGACAAGAGAGAAGAAAAGTGAGTCTGTGAAAACGAAAGACAAACTGTGAAAAAGAAACAGTAAAAAGTTAAAGTGAAAAAGGTGGGCCTATATATAGGCAACAAGCTTTTAGTCGACTGAAACATGGCTTTTAGTCAACTGAAAAAGGTTTTAGTCGACTTAAAGTGGACTTTTAGTCGACTAAAACCAAAAGGATGCGTAACGCTGAAGAGAACTTGCAATCGACTAAAAGTTGATTTTTAGTCGACTTAAGGGCTTCTAGTCGACTGAAAAGTTTTTTAGTCGACTAAAACTCAGCAGAAGCGACGAATGAGTAAAACTGAACGGCCATTTTGGTAAAAGAAATTTAGCTAAGATCACACATTCCTAAACGACGACGAAGAGAACAGAAAGAGGATTCAGCTAAGGGTTTTGTAAAGATATCTGCGAGCTGATCTTCAGACCCAACTTTCTTGAGTTCAATTAATCCTTTCTGAACATTGTCTCGGAGAAAGTGGTGACGAATATGGATGTGCTTAGTGCATGAGTGTTGGACAGGATTTTTACTAATGTCAATAGCACTACTACTATCGCACATAATAGGAATATGGTCAATTAAGACACCAAAATCTCATAAAGTCTGACGCATCCACAATATTTGGGCACAACAGCTTTCGGCTGCAACATATTCCGCTTCAGCTGTGGAGAGAGCGACAGAAGTCTATTTCTTACTATGCCATGATACTAAAGCAACGCCGAGAAACTGGTAGGTGCCACTAGTACTCTTTCGATCCACATCCCTCATAATCAGAATCAGAAAAACCTACCAGATCTAGAGAGGAACTACGAGGATACCAAAGACCTAAGTTTAAAGTGCCAGAGAGATATTTAAAAATACGTTTAACTGCAGACAGATGAGATTCTTTGGAGCAAGCTTGAAAACGGGCACAAATGCAAACACTAAACATGATGTCAGGCCTAGAGGCAGTAAGATAAAGTAAACTACCAATCATGCCACGGTAAAGTTTGTTATCTACATCTTTACCATTTTCATCTTTGACAAGATTAACGCTAGGAGAGATAGGGGTCCCTCTAGATTTAGCATTATCTAAGCCAAACCATTTCAAAAGCTCTCGTGTGTACTTAGATTGACTTATAAAAATTCCTTCTTTTGACTGCTTGATTTGAAGTCCAAGAAAAAAGGTAAGTTCTCTCATCATGCTCATCTCAAACTCCCTGCGCATATTTTCAGCAAACTCTTGGCATAGATCATTGTTAGTAGCACCAAAAATAATGTCATCAACACATATTTGAACTACTAAGATACGGGAGTTACAAAATTTTGTAAAGAGAGTAGTATCGACTTTGCCACGAGAGAATCCATGATCAGTGAGGAAGCTGCTAAGACGATCGTACCAAGCTCGAGGAGCTTGTTTAAGACCGTACAAAACCTTTTTTTAGCTTAAAAACATGATTGGGGTATTTTTCATTTTCAAAACCGGGAGGTTGTTTAACAAAAACTTCCTCTTGTATTACTCCATTCAAGAAAGCACTTTTCACGTCCATTTGAAAACGTTTAAAGTTCATATGACATGAAAATGCTAAAAACATACGGATAGCTTTAAGTCGAGCAACGGGGACAAAGGTTTCATCAAAATCAACCCCTTTGACTTGATTGTATCATTGAGCAACTAGTCTAGCCTTGTTACGAACAATATGGCCATTTTCATCAAGTTTGTTTTGAAAAACCCACTTTGTTCCAATGACCTTTTGTTGAACAGGAGCCGGAACTAGTGACCAAACAATGCTTCTCTCAAACTGATTCAATTCATCTTGCATGGCAAGAATCCACTCAGAATCGTTTAGAGCCTCAGAAATGTTTTTAGGCTTTATTTGAGAAAGAAAAGCAAAATTCGTGCAAAAGAGATTTACCGTAGATCGTGTTGTAACTCCATGTTCAACATTACCTATGACTTGTTCTAGTGGATGACTTGAGGAGTATCTCCAGCTTTTTGGGAAAGGTTGTATCTCATGAATTTTGTTGTGAGAGGTTGTTGAGCACTCTCCCTCGGTTGAAGAAACATTAAGTTTTTTATTCAAGTCCAGGGAGAGTTCTTCACTGTCATCACCTGCATTCTTACTTGGTTTTTCAACATTAGACTCTTCAAATACTACATGCATAGATTCTTCAACTGTCATAGTTCTACGGTTATAGATTCTATATGCTCTACTTTTCAAAGAATAACCAAGAAATATTCCCTCGTCAGATTTCGCATCGAACTTTTCTAAATTTTTACGATTGTTCAAAATAAAACATTTGCAACCGAAAACCTTGAAATAATTGATTTTTGATTTTCAATTTGAGAACAATTCGTAAGGTGTTTTATCAAGGACTGGTCTGATGAGTACTCTGTTCAACACGTAGCAGGAAGTGCTGACGGCTTCGGCCCAAAAATATTTTGGCAGAGAGTTTTCATGAAGCATGGTTCTGGCCATTTCTTGTAGAGTACGATTCTTTCTCTCAACAACCCCATTTTGTTGAGGTGTTCGAGGAGCAGAAAATTCATGTGAAATGCCGCTACAGAAAGGAATAAAATCTTTTTCAAATTCACCGCCATGATTACTTCAAATTTTTATAAGCTTCAACTCCTTCTCATTTTGAAGCTGCTTAACAAGACTAAAACTTTTTTGAAACACTTCATCCTTATGAGTTAGAAAAAGAACCCAGGCGTATCTAGAAAAATCATCAACAATGACAAAGGCATAAAATTTTCCACCCAGGCTGGCATTTCTCGTAGGGACAAAAAGATCTAAATGAAGGAGTTGAAGAGGACGAGAAGTAGAAATGACATTTTTGGCTTGAAAGGATGTTTTTAACTGTTTACCATATTTGACAGGCATCACAGACCTTATCCTTGACAAACCTTAACTTTGGTAGGCCTCTGACCAGCTCTTTCGAGAGAAGTTTCTTGATTAGATCCATGTGAAAATGACCTAATCTACGATTCCACAGCCAAATATCATTATGCTGAGTAGAAAGACAGACTTCACGAGAAGAGTCAAATGCAACAAAAGATAAAGTATAGATATTACCATCTCTCTTACCAACTAAGGTACCTCCATCTGAGGCATGATTGATTAGACATTGATCGCCTTCGAACCGAACTTTGTGTCCACTATCGATGAGTTGACTAATACTTATCAAATTGAACTTCAGACCATCAACCAAGGATACGTTGTCAACAGTAATGGAACTGGTGCCAATTCTACCTTTACCAATGATCTTCCCATGCGAGTTGTCTCCGAAGGTAACAAAGCCTCCATTCTTCGAAGTGATATGGGAGAAAAGTGAGCGGTCATCGGTCATATGTCTTGAACATTCGCTGTCGAGAATTCATTTGTTAGAATCTATCCTTGCTTTCAAGCATACCTACAATAGATTCTGGTTTCTCGTTCCTTTAGGTACCCACACTTTCTTGGGTCCTGGAAGATTAGATAAACAAGATTTTGGCATCCAAACTTGTTTTATTTTGGTTTTTGTAATGGAAGAGAATGACTGATTTCTGACAGCACTAAGAAGCAATTTTTAACTAAGTGCCCTTTCTTCTTACATATTGTACAGAGAGTGAAAGACAAGCAAGAAGCTAAATTTTTGTTAAAGAAATTTTTATAATCCTTTTGCTTCATTGAAGGATTGTATCTGATTTCACTTTTCGCAAAAACACATCTTTGTCTTCCCAAAAGAATATCCAAATTCTCTCTTCCTTGGGTAAATTTTGAAAGGGTAAAATTCAGATCTTCAATCTCCTTTTCTAAATTGATTTTTTGTAAAGAAACATCTTCCAGTTGAGATTTTAAGAAATTGTTTTCAACTGAAACTTTTACTCCTCGGAGAGATTGGATTTCAGAAGACAAAAGAGAATTTTCCTTCTTAGAAACATTCAGATTGTTCTCTAAAGACGTATTTTCAAAAATATAAAATTCAATCTTTTCTTGAAACTCTTCTTTTTCGCCTTCTAACTCTTCAACAGTACTTATCAAAGAAAAAGCCTTATTTTTTAGACTAATATTTTTAATTTTTAACTTTTCATAATTTTCACTGAGTTCGAGAAAAGCTATCTTAAGTTCATTATAATGATTTTCAGAGATTACCTTGGGATCGTCATCTTTGGCCATGAAGCAAAGTTGAGCTACGTCATCATCTTCGCTGGATTCTTTGTCACTTTCATCAGAGTCATCCCAAGTTAGCAGAGCCTTTCTGGACTTGAACTTCTTTTCTTTGAAGTCTCGACTATTGCTGCTTGCGGTTTTGTTCTTGAGTTGTGGACAGTATTTTTTGATGTGCCCAATTCTACCGCATTCAAAGCAGGCATCAGGATTATCCTTTACATTCCAATCACTGTTATTTCTCTGATGTGATTGATTTGTAGGATTTCTTTTAAACTTCCCATCTCGCTTGCTTGCGAGAAACTTCTTGAACTTCTGAGTTATAAGAGCCATTTCAGGATCAGAATCATTGCTGCTTTCTGTAGGTTCATGAGAGGTCTCAGCTTTAAGAGCTAAGTTTTTCTTCTTGGAGATGGTTTCTTCTTCGTCATGAATTTTCATTGTAATTTCATGAGTCATTAGAGAACCCACCAATTCTTCAAGCTTCAGCACATTCAAGTCTTTTGCCTCTTGAATAGCTGTGAGTTTTGCCTCCCATCTCTTTGGAAGAGATCTGAGAAGTTTTCGGACGACTTCCTTTTCTGGATAGACTTTACCCAAAAGCTTTAGTCCATTTATAATGAGTGTGAATCTGGAGTACATCTCATTTATGGACTCATGTTCCTTCATCTTGAAGGCCTCATACTGTTGGACCAACATGTTGATCATGGTCTTTTTTACTTGATTCGTTCCTTCATGAGTAACCTCCAACAGCCTCTACATTTCTCTGGCTGTCTCACATGCTGAGACTCGATTGTACTCGTTCATGTCAAGGCCATAGCTGATAATATTTTTAGCTTTATCATCCTTAGAGAAAAGCTGCGCCTCACGACTATCCATTTCAAGAATTCCTTTCGGAATCTTGGTTCCATCCGGTGCATCCTTCAAAGGAATTATAGGACCGTTTTTAACAACATACCATACGTGTGTATCCTGTCTCAGAAAATTCCTCATGCGGTTTTTCCAGTAACTATAGTTGTCATTCTTCAACAAGGGTGGCCTGGTGGTTGCTGATCCTTCTTCCATAACCCGATCTTTAACTCTTGACGATTAAGTCACAGACAAATACCAGAGCACACGGCTCTGATACCACTTGTAGGTCCCTAAATACACCTAGAGGGGGGTGAATAGGTGATTTATAACTTTGAGTATAAATTTAAAAATGAGATTACAATGTAATGACAGATATAATGATAACAGATTTAACACAGAGATTTATACTAGTTCGGCCCCACCAGCCTACGTCCAGTCCTCGAGCACTCCACACAAGGGAGACCTACTCGAGCCTTTCACTAAACCAGCTAGCTTCGGGTGCTAGCACAAACCGCAGTATAATTTCCAAAACCCTTCCAAGGTTTCCAACTGATTATAAATGAAAAGAGATTTACACTTTGAATACAATAGACAAGCCCCTTCTTGAGCAGATGTTACAAAGAAAATTTAAGACTAAGCCTTCTTAGGTTGGAAGATCTATATTCTTTCAAGAACCAAACCAAGAAGCTTACAAAGAACTTTCTCAAAATAAAACTCACTCAATAAAGAATAGATGAGAATAAGAGATTTAGATGAGAGAGTTATTGAAGAGGAAAAAAATTCACGCTAGTGAAAGTTGTAAATGCTTTCCCAGATCCCCTATTTATACAAATAAGAGATAGAGAGCCGTTAAGAAGGGAAAGCCAAACAGGAAGGATTCGACTAAAACATTTTGACTTCGACTAAAAGTCTTGGCTTCGACTGAAAGTCTTGGCTTCGACTGAAAGTCTTGGCTTCGACTGAAAGTTTTTGCCTTCGACTGATAAACTTTGCTTCGACTGAAAGTTTTTGCCTTCGACTGAAAAACTTTGCTTCGACTGAAAGTCACAGCTTCAACTGAAAGAAAAGATTTTAAGTTTGAGTCGATTAAAAACAGTTTGCCTTCGACTGAAAGTCTTGGCTTCGACTAAAAGTCTTTGCTTTGACTGAAAATCACAGCTTCGACTGAAAGAAAAGATTTCAAGTTTGAGTCGATTAAAAATAGTTTGCCTTTGACTGAAAGTCTAGCCTTCGACTGAAAGTCTTAGCTTCGACTAAAAGTCTTTGCTTTGACTGAAAGAAAAGATTTCAAGTTTGAGTCGACTAAAAACAATTTGCCTTCGACTGAAAGAGACGGTTTTGGTTCTTTACTAAAATTTCTGTTAGATCTTTTAATAAGGGCTTAGGAAAAATGCTAACAAGGAAAAACTTCAGATTCTTGCATCTTCAACGTAGTCCAAATCTTTAAATCCCGAGTCGGAGTTTAGGCTTTGTCCATGTCAAGGTCTTGTCTTTGTATATGATTAAGATAAAGCTTTGTCCATGTCAGGGTCTTGTCTTTGTATATGATTAAGATAAAGCCTGAAATATTTATCTTAAAAATGTAGTCAGATTGATGTTAGAAATAACAATACTAGAATCATCAAAATCAATAAGTCAACAGACTACCCATATGGTGAAGAAATGCTCTGACACCTGAAGGCACTTGATACTGACATACCACATGACAAGGGTGTGCCAGATCAGAAGATTCCAGGATATGGGAAAGAGCACAACTGAAGAATTTGGTATCTTCTGGGAGTTAGCCTACTGGAGGACGCTCGTTATCCAAAACAACATGGATGTGATGCATATTGAGAAGAACGTTTTTGATAATGTGTTCAACACAGTGATGAATGTCAAGGGCAAATCGAAAGATCACCTTAAAGCAAGAAGGGATCTACAACAGTTGGGTGTACGCCGTTAATTGCATCCTCGGACAGTCAGTGGAAGGATGATACTTTTGAAAGCACCTTACTGTCTAGACAAGAAACAAGTGGAGAAGGTCTGTCAGTGGGTTAAGAATTTGAAGCTTCTGAATGGGTTTGCGTCCAACATATCTCATTGTTGCAATGTATCAGAATGCAAGTTCCAGGGGATGAAGAGTCACGACTGCCACGTATTCATGGAGAGATTCATTCCTATTGCCTTCCGGGGACTGTTGCCACGGGTTGTTTGCGAGACTTTGACTGAATTATCTCATTTCTTTCAAGATATATGTTCTTCTACGATCCGGGTGAGTAACATGGAAGTGCTTGAGAAGAACATTGTGGTGACGATTTGCAAGCTGGAGTTCGTTCTTTGATTCAATGGAGCATCTGCCTGTTCACTTGGCATATGAAGCTAAGATGGGTGGACCCGTGCAATATCGTTGGATGTATCTTTAAATTGTTACAGTTGTTCGTTTACACTTAATGCGACACCTGTTATCATTGATATTCCACCTAACTTGATTCGCTAAACTTCTAGGTTCATGTTCCATTTAAAGAAAAAAGTCCACAATAAGGCTCGGGTTGAGGGCTCAATTGCGGAGGCTTATGTAATGGAAGAACTTGTAAACTTTTGTAGTCAATATTTCGGGCCTGATGTTGATACAAGGTTAAATCAACTAGGCCGAAATGACCCTGGATCAAGCACAAATTTGGAAGGGAAATTGTCAATATTCAGGTAGTCCGTTCGGCCGAACGTATACTCGATGGCTAACGGATGAAGAGTACAGTGCTGCAACAATATATGCCCTTCTAAATTGCGATGAAGTTTTGGCATTCGTTGAGTAAGTTAAAGTCTTAATTCACTTACATTGCTTTACATAATTGAAAGTGTGTGATAAGCGAGTCAACTATATTGGTTTGCAGTGAGTTCGATGCGGAATCTTTAATCACTGATCCCGCTGGACTTGAATCTCATCGAAAATCACAATTTGTACAGTGGTTCAAAAGGCGTGTAAGATTGTTTAACAAAATTATATTATGTGTTATATACAGTTCTGTGGCCAATTAGTATACTGATTTATCCTTAATTTTTACCGTCATCTACAATAGGTTCAGTCAATGGATAGACCAGTGGCCTCCTGCTTGAAATTACTAGCTGAAGGCCCTAACAAACAAACATCCTTTCATGGAGGCTATATCATCAACGGGTTTAGGTTTAACGTAAAAGATGATGACCGAACAAAACAAACCCAAAACAGTGGAGTCTTGGTCAACGGCGACTGTTATGCCGAGAATTGCATGGACTTTTACGGAGAGCTAGATGAGATTGTTGAGCTAACATATTCGGGTTCCCAAAACCGCCTGGTAATGTTCAAGTGTACGTGGTTCGATGTCACATGCAGTAGAGGAATCCGTGTTAGCTCTCAAGGGATTGTAGATGTCAATGTCAAGTCAAGACTTGCATCAGACGAGCCCTTTGTGTTTGCTAGTCAAGCTGTACAAGTCTTTTACGGGAGGACGTCGCCAATCCCAAATCTCATTGGTATACAATTATCAAGTCCAAGAAATTGCCCGTGACATATGACAGTGAGCTAGACTCCTTTCAAGCCGACCAACCACGTGTCTTGTTCCCTGTTGAGGTCAACAACGAGGAGGACGATCTTCCTCTTCCAACAACACTTCATGTAGGAGAAGAAGTCGTAGATGATGACGCGGAAGATGTGGAAAGTGTTGGAGATGATGTGACTGAGTCTACTGATGAAGAGGATGAATTAGAAGATGAAGAGGACGACGAGTCCCACGAAGAAGAGGACGACGAGGAAATTGATGAAGATGATGATGATTCTCAAACTGAAAATGATTGACTTGTAATGTTGTAACATCACGAAAAAATGTAGTAACATTTTAGAACTTGGTTCATATTGATGTGTTTTTGCACCTCCGTTCATATATATATAGTGTCGATGATGATTTCTGCCAAATTATTATTTTTAATGTGTTAATGTCTTTGTAATATATCTATACGAAGTCAGATATGGATAGGATACGGGCTATTCGTGGCCGGGCTGGACGCCGAGCTGCTTCCTCCCCGGTGGGTCCCACCTCGTCATTGCCACTGATGACGAGGCACAGAGTGATCGCGTACAGAAGATGGGGCCCCAGCTCCGGCCCCAGCCCCAGCCATCGCCCCAGCCCTAGCCGTCGCCCCAGCCCGACGCAGATTCATCCCACACGCGCGTGATTCTCCTTCTTCCGTGGGTTCTACCTCAGGTATAGTTGATAACGGTTTAGTACATTTTCGCTAGCCTTATATTTAAAATAAATTTGAACTGTATTAATGTCTGTGTTTTGTAGGATCTCGACGAGGCCGTGGTCCGACACGCGGGGTACGCATCGACCCCCAGCGTAAACAGAGAGTTACGCTCACCCAGGAGGGCCTGTAAGTAAAAAAAAAATCACATCATGCCTTATATTTAAAATTTTGGGGTGTTAATTTATATTTGAACTGTATTAATTTATTTATTTACTTCTTTGGCAGGATCCTGGAGAATCAGGCGAGGACGAAGATCGGCGTTCTTGTGAAGGGCCGATTCTTCGAGCCACGCCTGTACTGGAAGGACTGGGATGCCGCTGCGAGGGAGTCCCTATGGGAGGAGTGGCTGGTACGGTGAAGTATTTTTTTCTGCGATAGTATTTGTTTAATTAGAGTTTGTTTTCTGTAGTTAATTTGTGTTATTGAATGCCTTACAGGAGGGGTTCACGTTTGACTCGCCTGAGCAGCAGGCACTGGGGCAGCAGGCCTTTTTTGCTTACATCGGCAAGAATTACCGCCGATGGCTCCACGACGCACGGGACCGGGCGAAGAAGATGCTGCCCGAGGGTGCCCCGATGACGGAGATGAAGAGATATCCCCCACATTGGATATCTCGACTGTATGGGGGGAGATGATAGATCGGTGGGCTGCGGATCCAGGCTGGGACGCCAAGAGTAAGAGCGGGGTCGAGAACAGACAGAACAAAGATCCGACGCACACGGGGGGGTCGGTGCCACACGACATCGTCCGACACATGAATGCGGTCCAGCACCCGGATCTGGAGGAGGATGAGGTCATAGCTCTGACGTATAATCAGACGCACGTGCGGAAGAAGGACAAGGACGAGGAGCACCGGGCGGGCGACTATGTTTCAGATATTGCCCGGCGGATCGATGTGAGTCAATTTGTTTAAGTTGTTATTTTTTTGTCTTTCTATCCTCAATGTCTGTTGTGTTAATTAATGCCCTAACATATCTTTAAATCACTGTTTTTGCAGGCCTCGTATGAACAGCTTAGGGAGTCCGGACAGCCATCAGCGTCCACTAGTACGGGTGCGAGTACTGGGGGGTTGAAGCGATGGCTGGATACGCCGGAGGTCGTCAATCGGCCGAAAGGCCGCATACGCGGCCTGCCTAGCACGACTGCTCGTGCCGTGATAGGAGCGTCCTCACCCCCTGCTGCCCCTCCACAGACACCGGCTCCTCCTCGGCATCCATTGGACGACGAGGAGATCCAGCGCATTGCTACAGTGGTGTTGAGGATGATCAGGGAGCATGATCAGCAAGGTACCCCTGCTGGACATGCCGAGCCGGCCCCGGATCAGCAGGATCCAGATCCGGGACTCGGCAACCCCTGATGAGCCCCTTCTCGTGCCCGGCCCCAGCTTGTCCCCCCCGGCTTGTACTCTTCTCCCCTCCCCTAACCGGCTGTATCCGGTTCCCGGCTTGTACATCATGAGTTTTTTTTATAATAAACATTTTTATGATTGATTATATATATTTCTTTGTGTATTGATTATTGCGCGTTGTTGTTGAGAATTGAAAATTTTATTACAGGTCTGGGTAATAGAAAAATAAAAAAATTTTAAAAAAATTTGACTTTTGGCACGGATTAATTCCGTTGCTAAAAGTGTTCCTACTATCAGCTTTTTAGCGACGAAATATTCTGTCGCCAAAAATCTTATTTAGCGACAGAATATTCCATCGCTAAAACATTCATTCCGTCGTTAATTTTATAAAATAGAAAATAAATTAAAATATGTAAAGTATAATTAGCGACGGATATTCCGTCACTAATTAGTAAATAACTTCGTCGTAAAAAGTGCAATATTAGACGACGGATTTGAAAATTCTGTCGCCAAACTTTTAGTAACGGACTTTTATACGAGGGACTTTTAGCGACTGTAAATCCGTCTCTAAAAATTTCAGCGACAAATTTTCCCTTCGCTAAAAGCCTTTTTTCTTGTAATGCAATGTCCAATGAGGAGTGTGTGGAATCAAACACCACAAGAGGCTTGGAGTGGCTTCAAGCCAGATGTGTCCCACTTTAAAATGTTTAGAAGCATTGCATATGTGCATGTTCCTAATCATCGAAGGAAGAAGCACGATGACAAAAGTGAGAAGTACATCTTTGTCAGATACAATCAATAGTCAATAGTCAAACGGGTACAAATTATACAACTCTGTTGACAAGAAGATGAAAGTCAGTCGAGACGTGACTTTTGATGGGAAGAGCTCATAGGATTGGACTAATAGAGACAAGGAGCAATATGTTTTCTATCCAATCGATACGGATTGAAAAGAAGTAGAAGAAGAGTCGACGGAACCTATGACTCCCTCGAGTCCCATATCTCCAACTCAATCGAGCCAAACATCATCATCAACAAATAGTTATGTCAAGACAGGACCACAAAGCAAGAGATCTTTAGAGGAGATTTATGATGACTTGAATCAGAACCAAAACATGTTATGTATTTTTGCCGATACTAAGCCAATCAACTTTGATGAGGCATCGAGAAGTGAAAAATGGAGAAAGGCCATGAATAAAGAAATTGGTGCCATTGAGAAGAATGATACTTGGGAGTTGACCACTCTTCAATAAGGAAAAAATCCTATCGGTGTAAGATGGATTTACAAGGTGAAGAAAATTTCCAAAGGCGAGGTTAAGAAATACAAAGCAAGGCTTGTCGTCAAAGGATGCAAGCATAGGGCTGGATCAACTATGATGAAGTCTTTGCCCTAGTCGTTCAGTTGAAAACGATACTACTGTTGATATCCCTAGTAGCTCTGAACAAGTGGAAGATCCATCAAATGGACGTGAAGTCTGCTTTCCTTAATAGCTTTCTTGATGAAGAAATATATATCAAACAACACAAAATATATGTTGTTCAAGGCCTTGAAAACAAAGGTTTGGGGTTAAACAAACTCTAATGGCATGGAACAGTCGCATCGACAAGTACTTTCAAGAGAGAGGCTTTAAGAAGTACCCACATGAGCATGCACTCTACGTGAAGATGAATGACAAAGGTAACATCTTGATAATATGTTTATATGTCGATGACTTAATTTTTATAGGCAACGATGTCAACATGTTCGATGATTTTAAGAAGGAAATGGCCAAGGAGTTTGAAATGACTGACATAGGTTTGATGTCATACTATCTTGGAATCGAAGTAAAGTGAAGAGGATGATGGAATTTTCATCTCCCAAGAAGTGTATGCAAAAGAAGTATTGAAGAAGTTCAATATGAAAAATTGCAACCCAATCAGTATCCCCACTCAGACGGAAAAGAAGTTGTCAAGACACATCAAAAGACCAGTCGATATAACATTGTTCAAAAGCTTGGTTGGAAGTTTGAGGTACTTGACGTGTACTAGTGTCACGGGCTGCCCCTTGCGCTCATCCAGCACAGCGCCCCCGTGCCCATCCAGGTAGGCCTGACATTCTATGTGCAGTCGGTCTTGTCAGTAAATATGAAGAATCTGACGACTTATCACTCCAAAGTGGCAAAAAGGATACTTTGGTACATTAAAGGTACTATTGATATTGACATATTTTGTCCTGCATCAGGTGATATGAAATTAGTAGGATATCGTGATAGTGATTGGGCTAGAGACGTGGATGATTGAAAAAGTACAACTGAATTCTTTTTCTATTTTGGTAAAGCAGCATTCACATGGACATTGAAGAAGCAATAGATAGTGACCCTATCGACATGTGAGGTTAAATATGTGACTGCAACATCGACTGTTTGCCATGCGATATGGCTAAGAAGTTTGCTCAAGGAGCTCAGTTTTTATCAAGATGAATCGACACAGATTTATGTCAATAACAAGTCAGTCATAGCCCTTGCGAAGAATCCAGTCTTTCATGATCGAAGCAAGCACATTGACACACGGTATCATTTCATCTGTGAGAGCATTGCTAAGAAAGAAGTCCAAGTCATGTTTGTGAAGTCCGAAGATCAAGTTGCGGATATTTTCACAAAACTCCCGAAGAGAGAAGTTTTTGAGAAGCTAAGAAGTCGACTTGGAAGGAGTGAATCAAGCTTAAAGGGCATGTTGAGAGTTAATCTTGATTCAAAGAAGAAAAGGTGAAAATTTAAAGGTTAAGAGAGTTACTTATAACTTGTAAGTGATTAAATGAGAAGCTAAAAAGTGATAGTTTAGGAAAGTTATCTTTTAGGTTATGAATGAGTTTTTAATATCTTAGTATAAAAAGGTGCATCACCTAGTTATTTTGTAATGTAAGGAAATCAATCTTAAAAAAAGAGTGAGTAAGTTGTTTTATAAATAGAAGTGTTAATTGAGTAGAGAAAAATATTGAGTGTTTCTTCTCTCCATTTCCTCCTCTTCCACAATACTCTAAGTATTTCCGCTACATCTTTTATATTGTGCCCATCGCGCAACACTATTAGCTGTACTGTACTGCAACTTATGGATATTCTCAAAGCCAAAATTTCTGCATAATTTAACTATTTACCTCTTCAGATGATTATGTTTTCTTGTTCTTTAGTTATTTATCGTGGCAAGTCAACAAAAGATATAAGGTCATCGTACATAATGTTCGATAACAACATAATGAAGGGTTATAGCCCTCTATAATTGCTTCAGAACTTCTCATTAAGAAGCATGTTGTGGCAATTTGGGAATGACTGGGTAGTGGTTTTTATGTGATAAGATGGATATGGTGCTTAGTGGTAATTTGTTGCAGGCCTTCCTCTTGAAATTGAAATAGGAAATTTTACTCCTACCAAATTTCCTACCACACAAAAGTGAGTTGAAATTCACAAGGCCAACAGGAGTAGCCATTGTAGTTTGACATACTAACGTTTATTTTTTCAATTATTTCAAACTGAAGAAAATAAACGTGTTTGGTACATAGTTTTTAGTTTTTTTTTCTTTAGTTTTAAAAATAAGTTTTTAGAATAGGCCTATTTTTTAAAACTCCATTTAGGAGTTTAGGGTTTTCAGTTTTAGTTTTTATTTTGAGACCACCACCCACCTCCACAGCCACCACCCACCACCGCCGGCCACGACTGCTGGCGACCGCCGGCCAGCAGCCATAGTCGGTGACCACTGGTGACCAATGTCGGCCACCTGCGGGCCGACAGCCACCGCCGCCGGCCACTGCCACGCCTCACCATCGCAAACCACCATCAAAGAAAAAACTCAAAATAATAACTGGATAATCAAAACAGCCATTTGTTTTTGTTAAAAAGAAAAACTAAACTGGTTTTTGTTTTTATTTTTTTGGAAACAGAAATCGAAACTGAAAGTGTTTCAAACGCTACTTAAGTCTTTGGTTCCACTTTTTTCCCCAGAAATTTTGGCAATTAGGGTAATCACTAATGACTGCCTTATTCAAGCTCCAGAAATTCTGTCTGAGACTGTCCTGGCCATAAAACTGCGTGCATGCTGCCAATGGAGTCCTTATTCAGAAGTAAAATTTTGAGAAATTTCCGGCTTACTTGGACAGGATCACATTTACCTCAACGAGCTGTCCACTATTGATGTCAGCATATTCTGATAGTTTTGTAAATGCTTTTGATAGTCTTTAAGTCTTAGCAGGCAGAGTACAGTTGCACACCACCTTGCTAAACCATGTAGTAGTATAGAGAAGGTGTATCTCTTAATTGCCTTGTCAGTACAGTAATTAGAAAGGAGTACAAAAGAGATCGGTTGTGCTCTGGGCCTGATCCCTTTGTTCTTTTTGCATGCTTAATCAGGAATTCTTGATGAAATTAGCAAGCTATGCAAGAGAATGTTTGATGCTGAGTATCGGCAAGCCGTTGCAGAGGAAGATATTCGGGAGAGTCAGGAACACAAGAGAGGAACGCCGACCACTATGCAAACTGCCTAACAGTTTGCCAATCCGTAGTCCTGAGGGTGTTGGAATGTTAACTAAGCAATCAGAATTGAGGGCCCAAAAAATGAGAAGCCTCCAGATGTGACAATTCCTGGAAAATCATCAAAGCAAGGAATTTGAAAATGAAGAATGAATAGGTAATGTTGGGCTGATGAAAGACATGGCAGAAGGTATACAGACAGAGAATAGACTATCACAATGTATGGAAAGGTAATCTGCAAGATGTATTAAAAGAAAATTACACCAGAATGCCATTTCTTGTTGCTCTTCTTCTGCCATAACTCGGTGATGGTGCCGGAAATGGTTCGATGATACGTGGAGGTGCCACAAAGGATGCGGTCTGAGTTGGCTTCCAGGTAGGCAACGTGGGAGACAGCAAGGACGGCGCAAGGGCCGAGGACAAGGCTCCCCAGACAGGTCGTGAGGGGTGGCAGTGCTGCGCAGGCAAGGTGACGATGAACAGGACCGACAGTCTGCAGTCCGTAATGAGGGTATGGCGTCCAGGGTCCGTAGACGGGAGTTCAAGTATATTTCTCTCACTAGAATTCCAGAGAGAATGTTTCCTTTAGAGAGAGAAAGTGAAAAGTCCAAATGAGAATCAGATCCTTGAAAAAGCTCCAAAGTCCACTATTTATAGGCAAAAATGTGCATGTGTCATAAGTTGACATGTGTCGCCCCCTGGGAACGACACGTCACCAGGGGGCCAACGCACTGACCCTTCGTTGGACTGCCGGTTCCTAAGTTCGTGCTGCCCTGCCCTTGCAACACCTCTCTGCCTGTCTGAGGAGACTGATCATGCCGCGGTAGCATGGTCAGAGTAGCCCGTTGCCCCAGCCTCCAGTCCAAGCCCTTACTGAATCCCACAGGTCTGGCAGCGGCGGGGAAGACCCGACGCCCAGCTGCCAGGTGGACTAGGCAAGATGCCCTTCCGAAGACCTGCTCCCGTCTCCGAGTGACCCGGGGGTCATAGTCCTTAGGGGTGCCGACGCGAGCCCCCAGTGCCAGAGCACGTAGGCTAGTCACGCAGGCACCCTGGCGGAGATAGTGTCCTGGAGGAGTAGCCTATCCCGTAAGCATATAACATGATTGCAGCGCATGGGGCGCGGTTGAGTGCGGGCGACGAGGGTCGCAGAGTGATCTCCGAGCGACGAGGGTCGTTGCGTGGATGGCGCGCGACCGTGAGCGACGGTTGTCATGGCGACAGAGCGGCCACAAGTGACGGTCATCGAGACTACGGGCGACGGTCATCGCGACGAAGGGGCACGGCCGAGAGCGACGGTTGTCGCGACTATGGCGGAGTGCGGCCGCGAGCGACGGTCGTCGTGACAATGGGGTGGGGTCAAAGGTGACGGCGTCGGTGTTCAAGGCAGGTGGCCGACCCCCATGGGGTGGCCGACCCCCATGGGGTGGCCGACCCCCAAGGGAGGCCGACCCTTGGGGGAGGCCGAGCCTAGAGGGAGGCCGACCCCCAGAGGGTGGCCGACCCCTTGGGGGAGGCCGACCCTAGAGGGAGGCCGACCCTCTGGGTGGCCGACCCCCCAGGGTGGCCGACCCCCTTGGGGGAGGCCGACCCTAGAGGGAGGCCGACCCCTTGGGGTGGCCGACCCCTTGGGGTGGAAGGCACGCCGAAGTCGCTTCACGAATGGTTCACGTGACTTGAGCATGCGTTGCTTTGACCGGCCCTCGAGCGTTGAAAAGTTGACCGCTGACTGGGTGATGTGTCGTGCAAAGTGGGTCCCTTGGCGGGTCTTGGGGTGCGACCAGAATAGGGTATGAACATAAGCCCCCTGCGTGCGGCGGGCGCGGAGGGGCAACCCGAGCGGGCGTCGCATGCATAAACGATGTGGTTACAGTCCCGGTTGCTGCGGGGGCCAAGGTTCCTGGTAATGGAGCCGGCGATGACGCTAAGCCCGTGTAGCAGTTTGATTGAGCCGGCGATGGCTTCAAGGTTGTGAGCCCATCCCGTAGTTTGATTGTGCCGGCGATGGCTTCAAGGTTGTGAGCCCATCCCGTAGTTGATTGTGCCGGCGATGGCTTCCAGGTTGTGAGCCCATCCCGTAGTTTGATTGTGCCGGCGATGGCTTCAAGGTTGTGAGCCCATCCCGTAGTTTGATTGTGCCGGCGATGGCTTCCAGGTTGTGAGCCCATCCCGTAGTTGATTGTGCCGGCGATGGCTTCAAGGTTGTGAGCCCATCCCGTAGTTGATTGTGCCGGTGATGGCACTAGCCCGTGCTGGCGCTCAGCCCATGCCGCAGGGAGGGGTCCTCGTGCAGGAGCACTACGAGCGGAGCCTCCAGAATGCCGCACACTCTAGAGAGTGGGTTGAAGGTCTTCCATGCCCATGGCGGGGGCGCATGGTGTGGTGAACGGGTGTTATGCCCGGAGGCTTGTAACATGGTCGTGGTGCATGGACATGGCGACGATTGTCGCGGGGACAATACATGGTGCCGGAGCACATGTCATGAAAGTGGTGGGGCGACGAACGTCGCGAAGCAATACTTTGTGCCGGGGCACATGTGATAAGAATGGCGCATGGGTGCGGCGACGAAGGTCGCGGAGCTATACTTGGTGCCGGGGGCACGTATCATGAAGATGGCGCACGGGCGCGGCGACGAACGTCGCGGAGCTACAGTTGGTGCCGAGGGCACGCATGATGAGAATGGCGCACGGGCGCGGCGACGAACGTCGCGGAGCTATACGTGGTGCCGGGGGCACGCATGATGAGCATGGCGCACGGGCGCGGCGACGAACGTCGCGGAGCTATACTTGGTGCCGGGGCACGTATCATGAAGATGGCGCACGGGCGCGGCGACGAACGTCGCGGAGCTATAGTTGGTGCCGAGGGCACGCATGATGAGAATAGCGCACGGGCGCGGCGACGAACGTCGCGGTAGTGCATCAAGTGACCATTGGCGTTGAGCGCGCGTTGTAAAGAGCGCGATGAGTTGGCACAAGCAACGCGGTTCAAGGAGATGGCACGCGGGCGACGGGGCCTGTCGCGGAGCTGTCATGTGAATGCGTGCGACGAAGGTCGTGGAGGTGGCGCGCGGGCGCGCACTGCGGTCATAGCGGTGACGGCGCGTGGTCGACAAACTGTGGCGAGGCGCCGGCGGACGGGAGCGTAAAGTAAAGGAAAAAAGAAAGAAAAAGAAAAGAAAGAAAGAAAGAATAGAAAAAGAAAGAAAGAAAGAGAAAAATAAAAAGAAAAAGAAAAGAAAATTGCCCACCCCTATATAAGGAGCGGAGGGGGGCAGGGCGGAGGCACCGCCATTTGTGCCTACGCAAGTCAGAGAGAGAGAAAGAGAGAGAAAGAAAGAGAGAAAAAGGGATGGTGAGAGAAGAGGTAGAATTGGGCGAGGGGTCGTCGGGGCCAGGGGGTCGGCCAGTTGGTGGCTCTGCGAGGGGAGGGGGGTCGGCCAGCCACGGGGGCTCGGCCGCACGAGGGGGATCGGCCCAGCGAGGGGCGTCGGCCGGACAGGGGGGGTCGGCCCAGCGAGGGGGGTCGGCCGCGCATGGGGGGTCGGCCGGCCACGGGGGGTCGGCCGCACGAGAGGGGTCGGCCGAGCGAGGGGGATCGGCCGGACGTGGTGGGTCGGCCCAGCGAGGGGGATCGGCCGGGCAAGGGGGGTCGGCCCAGCGAGAGGGGTCGGCCGCGCATGGGGTGTCGGCCAGCCACGGGGGGTCGGCCGCACGAGATGGGTCGGCCGCACATGGGGGGTCGGCCAGTCACGGGGGGTCGGTCACGCAGGTTGTCCGACAGGCCCAAGTCCCATCCTCACAGCCCGGAGCGACGCCAGCAGTGAAAAAAGTTCGGCAGAAGATGTGGGTGAAGCCGCGAGGGGCCGCGACGGGTACATCGCGACCGCCGCGGGATATGATGACTGTACCTGTGCCGGCGCCGCCAGTCGATGAGGCCACACCGTCAGTGGGTGTCGAGGCGGCAGTGCCATTGACCTTTGATGATGGCGGTAGGAGGTCCTACGATCCGGAGCCAGATAAAACAAACACATTGCTGGGGGTGAGGGGAGTAGTACCGTGTGTACCGGACCGTGAGCTGTGGAGGGAGTTGGCCATTCGTGTGGCAGACGGAGCGTTCAGGACACCGTGGGGTGGTCCATCGATGGGAGAGGAGCCTCGGCTGTCGTCACCCTACCTTCGCGCGCCGAGCCCGGCGGAGGCGCCTGTGATGTCGCCGAGGTATGTACCGGCATTGTTGATTGGGAGAGAGGACATACCTTGGTCGCCGGTGATGTTCAAGGGCCATAGTGCGATGCCGGTAGGGTGGGACTTTTGGTGTGAGCATATGTTGGAGACACCGGTGAGGGCGCAGGTGTTGCAGGCACTAGGGCTGTTACCGGCGATCAATGTTACGGCGAGGGGGGTGGAGTTATATAGGGATACGCCAGGGATGACCCGATTGCTGGCAAGATGGAGCACGCAGTCGCATACGTTCGTGACCGAGTTCGGGGAGATCGGGCCGACGTTACTCGATGTGTTGATGCTGACAGGGCTGCCGATACACGGGGAGGTGGATGCACGGGTGACCCGGCTGAGCGGGGAGGAGCGGTTGTTGCAGACGCAGCTACTGGACATTTTGGCGGAGACGAAGAGGCACCGGAAGGGGACGTACGGTGGGTGGCTGCGCCAGTTCTACGGCACGCCGCAGGCGAGGACAGGCCAGAAGTTGGGCAATGCTGCCCAGTTTGTGATGGGTCCGTATCATGGCAGCGATCGGTACGAGTTGGTGGCGTTTTTGGCGATGTTCTTATCGAGGTAAATTTTGTACTGTCGTGTGATTATTTGTGAATATATCGTATGTCCTGCTTGCCCTGTAAAACGTCAAACTGACATATGTTGCCGGTCGTTGTTTGCAGGTTTGTGTTTGAGGGGACACCTGAGGATGGCATTTCCCCGAGGGTGTTTCCCTTGGCCATTAGGATGGCGCAGGGAAGGCGGGTCGGCTTGGCTCCGGTGTACTTGGGCACGTTATACTCGCGGCTAGATCAGTTCGTGAATGACGTGAAGCGGTCGTATGGTCGGTATCAGGTGGCGACATACGTGGACTGGATGTTTTTGCAGAGGTACCTGTACGAGTGCTTTCCAGGGTACCGTCCTGACGGATACCCACTCGCACACCCGTCACCGACGATGGGGACAGTGACCCGTCCAGGCAGGTCGCGGCAGGTGGCGTTGTGGTGTAGCGGGTCTCGGGCTTTTGCTTGGGCAGGCATCAGGAGGCCGGGGTGCCCGTTGGCACAGATTCTAGACAAACGGGGGGAATGTGAGCGACGGCCCTATATGGAGATGCATGCGTCATATGGTACGCCGCCCTGGCTGCACGTGCAGGAGGTGACGACAGATCTGAGCCGGAGAGGCGAGCTAGCGCCAGGACAGCTGGCGCTATTGGTCGCGTATTTTCCCGGCTGGCTTCCGGTATTGACAGATGATGGCGGGAAGCCCGCCGAGTGCTGCTATTATGTGGCGAGGTATTGCCCGGACCGTCTGTCGTTGGCGTTCGGGTACGATCTAGAGCCCCCATGCGGTTATGACAGCCCTTGGAGTGTGGCGACGGCTTTTGGGTATACACTATATGACAGAGCCCGCGAGTGGCCGGCACCGACGACAGAGTGGAGGCAGCCAGGGACAGAGGTGGCAGGGGCGGTGACCGCAGATTATGCGCATTGGTGGGAGCGACTGCGAGGGAGCTGGGCCGGATGGCTGGCACAGCCGTCAGGCACACGTCGACAGGTAGATGTGTTCGCATGTGACCGAGCCCTGAGTTTGATATCGGCCACAGTCGCGAGGCAGTGCGGGATGCTGTCACTGGTGACCGGGAGTTCTGTTCCGAGCTCGGAGAGGGAGGCGGAGGAGGATGCCGTAGAGTTGGGGGACGCTGCTCCCGGGGAGGACCGTGGGGAGGAGCCTATTGCCGAGGTGCCGAGGGTGCCGGGGGCCTGCAAGGGGCCCTTGTCGGCATTGCGAGTGGGGATGATGGAGACAGCGCGTCAGGCTAGTGCTGGTACCTCAGCCCCACACCTATCAGGGGCGAAGAGGCCGCGCGACGTATTAGAGGAGCTAGACTCTGAGGTTTGCTTCTGTCCTTTCTTTTTGTCGTATAAATATGGTTTGCATATTGCTCATAATCTGTGAACTGACAGCGGTTTTGCCAGGGGGACGAGGAAGAGGCGGTCGCGGGGGGAGCGAGGCCGAGACTGAGATCGCGGGCGAGGAGGCTATGGCAGTCGAGGCCGGCAGATTAGTTGACAGTGACGAGACCGAGGCCGTTGAGCTATTGACGGCCAGTGTGCCGAGGAGGGTGAGCCCATTGCCTGCTACTGAGGAAACGGTGGGGGCACTATACGGCGGAGAGGGTAGCGATACGGTGATGTTCGACATTGACGAGGACTGGTGGACAGGCATGGAGACGCAGGTTGTGGGAGGTGATGGTGGCGAAATGGCGGAGCCTGAGTCTGTTGTTGCTGCCTCGATTCGTGAGCGAGAGACACCGGTTCAGGCCGTGGTGGTGCGACGGCATGACACATTGCCGGAGTCCGTGGTTGAGGTCGGAGCTACTCTTCTGGCGATGCACTCAGCCACGATTGGGGCGCAGAGGGCGGGTGGGATGTCGGAGATTTCTGCAGCGGGCGGCAGTGGCGCGACAGTCGGAGATATGAGTAGAGGATCCTCGAGCGGTCAGGTGGATGTGGCAGCTTGGGGGGGCCTCCAGCTACCGGCGGAGACTGTGCGCCGGTTAGAACTGGTGAAGGCAGCGTTCCCGCAGACATTCGAGAGCGTGGTGGTAGAGAACCCAGTACTACGGATGTGGGTGTCTGCAGGGTTTATGGAGTGGTTGCTGCCGTTCGCCAGTGTGCCGTCGTCGGGTTGGACTGCAGAGTTCGTTGCTCGGTCGCTTTCAGAGTTCGCTCCGTTCACATCGCTAGGTATGCAGCTGGACTGGCTAGCAGATTTCTTTAGATCGAGGAGCGTCAGCCACGATATGGATGAGAGGCGTGCAGTCGTGGTTATGCGGGAGATGTTGCTGGAGCGGCGCCGCACAGGATTAGAGGCAGAGCGGTCAGAGATCACGGCAGAGTTGGCCGGGATTGACATGCAGGTGGCAGAGATAGAGAGACAGCTCGTCGATTTGCAGAGGCAGTTGTCCGATCTACAGAGGCGGCGAGGTGAGGTGGACGGGCGAGAGTCAGAGCGGTTAGGGCGACAGGCCGAGCTTGATGCTGGATGGTCAGAGGTACAAGCAGAGCGGGAGGTACTTCAGGCATTCAGCTCCCACCCAGTTGCATCGCTGTTGTCTAGACTTTCCTAGCTTGTATGTTACTTTGCCGTAGTTGTAGTGCTTAACGACGGCTAGTAAACGTTTGATGTATATGTACATATTTTTGATGGTCTCGGCTTATTGTATGTTATGTTCGGTTGCTCTCTTCTTTTTTTTTTGAATGTCTTGCTTGTTTCGGTTACTTGTGAATGCTCTCCCATTCCCGCTCGTAGAAAGTGACTTAGGAAGCATAGGTTGAGAATGAGTGCTAGCTGGGCAGAAGTTGAGGTAACAGCATGACTTTGTATTGATAGGACGCGGTACAAAACACCATTACATGACTAGTGTAGAACGCTACACAGATCAACAAAAAAATACAAGTCTGCAAGCAATGTCGCATGTACAAAAATGCTACGAGGGCGCGTTCTATGACGCGACTACACATAATACTTCTTCAGGTAGCGGCCGTTGATGGGGGCCGAGACCTGACCGTCGTCGTGGTTGAGCAGGAGGTACGAGCCATTAGTGCGGGCTTCGTGCACCGTGAAAGGGCCGTCCCAGTTTGGCGTGAATTTAGGAGCTGACATGTTGGCCCGTACATGCTTGGCGGCTTGAAGAACAAGGTCGCCCTCGATAAACGAACGTGGCTTGACGGTCTTCCCATAAGCTTTCGTAAGCTGCTCATGATACTTCTTCATGCGGCGCAGGGCCGTGGCTCGTCGTTCGTCGAGGCCGTCAAGTGCCGCGAGCCGGGCTTCTTCATCTCCGAGACTGCTGCTTAGGGAAAGTCGAGCCGATGGTTCTGCGATCTCGGCAGGTACCACACACTCGTCCCCGTAGACGAGAGAGAAAGGCGTGGCCTTTGTCGCTGTGTGCATGGATGTTCTGTAGGCCCAGAGTGCCAGATTCAGTTGTTCGGACCACGACCGGTCGGCGTCATGCACCATTCGCGATAATACTCGTAGCAAAGTCTTGTTGGACGCTTCAGCTTGACCATTACCTTGCGGGTAATAGGGAGTTGATGTGGCATGGCTGATGTTGTACCTTTCCATGAGAGCTCGAACCTCTCGGTTAATGAATGGGGTGCCATTGTCAGATATAATACATCGAGGGATGCCGAAACGACAGATGACGTCGCGTAAGAAGTTGGAAACGGCACCTCCCGTGGCTCTCCGCAGAGGTACGGCTTCAACCCACTTTGTAAAGCGTTCAGTAGCAACCATGATCCATAAATGGCTTCTGGACGGCGGGTGGATGGGGCCGATGAGGTCGAGGGCCCAAGAATGAAATGGCCAAGGTGCTGAGATCATGTGCAAGTCGGATGCTGGCGAGTGTATCCTGTCGGCGTGCCGCTGGCAGGGTTGGCAGCGTCGGACATGCGAGATGGAGTCGGATTCCATAGTCGGCCAATAATACCCCAATCTTAGTAATTCTGCATACAGCTTCTGGGAGCCTTGATGTTCACCACAATCACCATTGTGTACTTCGTTAATGACTTTGACCACTTGGGCACCTTGCAAGCATCGCAGGGTGCGTCCCAAAAATCCCTTGCGAAATAACTCGCCTTCCGTCACAAAATACCTGACTGCCTTGCGCTTGATGGATCGTGCTGAGCCGCGGTCAGGTGGTAGAATCCCGTGGGATAGATACTGGATGAAAGGCTGGCGCCAGTCACCCTCGATGTCAATGGCAAGAGCTTCGGCACCGTCGGGTGCATACAAGCACTCGGGACAATCCTTTTGAATATCCGAGGCGTCCTTGGCCATGGATGGCCAATATAATCCCATACGCTGGAGGCGACGATACAGAGGGGGACCGTCGAGGCCACAACACTTCTGGTGGCCGAGCTGTAATTTGTGTTTTGCCTCTTCCGGTGCCAAACATCTTGCTAGAGTGCCTCCGGGACACCGCCTGTATAAGACATCTCCCATCATTGAAAAGTCTGTAAGGGTGGAGGCATGAGCAAGAGATGGCGCTTTAAGTTTGTCGATGATAGGTTGCCTCCAATCGTCCGCAGTAACGTCCCTCGGGACTAGGTTCAGTGCTGTGCATGGTTCCATTCTCTTGACGATGGTTAGCATCCGTTGTTCACCATCGACCTCTATCTTTGACGCGATCGTGGCCAAGCAGTCCGCATGTCTGTTGTGGCACCTATTGTGATGTTCATACTGGACATGACCGAGTCTTCCTTCCAAGTGTTGCACCAAGGCACGATAAGGTGCCAAGGCTGGTTCTTTGACCGCGAACTCCCCGTCCGCCTGCTTCATGACCAGATTTGAATCTCCTTTCACACACAGCGCCTTAGCCCCCATACTGACGGCGATCATGAGGCCAATGACAAGTGCCTCGTATTCAGCTTCGTTGTTAGACACTGGGAATGCAAGTTTGAAGGATAATGAAGTGGTAACACCGTCTGGTGCCCGCAAGACTATGCCGGCACCCCCTTGCCGGAGGGGCGTGCCATTGGGGCCTTTGCTAGTGGCAGAGCCGTCGAATTCAAGCGTCCACAGTCCATCGATGTCGGTGATCAGGGCTGTCTCCTCCCCCGGCAGTTGATCCGATATCGGTTCACATTGTTGGCGTGGGAAGAAGGCCAGGAGGTCTGCGAGTGCTTGGCTCCGCAGAGCTGTAGGATTCTTGATAGATAAACCGAATTCGGCCAACAGCAGCAACCACCGTGTGAGTCGGCCAGACAGGGCGGGACGTGTAAGCATGTAACGGAGCGGGTCAGCCTTGGTGACGAGTGTGATCTGATGCGCCAGAAAGTAATGTCTGAACTTCTGTGAGGCGTACACCAAGGCTAGACAGTGTTTCTCGAGCTCGGAGTAGTTGGCTTCGGGCCCTCTGATCACTCTACTGAGGTAATAAACAGGACGCTCGACACCTTCGACTTCTTGGGCAAGCAAAGCCCCGATGGATCTGGGTGTGGAAGTCAGGTAGAGTAGGAGTGGGATGCCCCGTTGTGGTACGACCATGGTTTGCGGTGACATGAGGACCGCCTTAATCTGTTCAAATGCTTGCCGTTGGGGCGCGCCCCAATTCCACGGTGCGCTTTTACGCGTCAAGTGTTGAAATGGCGTAATGAGCTCGGCCAGTGCGGGTATGAAGCGTCGGAGGTAAGAGACCTTGCCGAGGAAGCTCTTCAGTTGCTTTGTGTTCTTGGGGGGGGGCATTTCTTGGATGGAGGCTGCTTTCGAGGGGTCAACGTCGATGCCCTGTCGACTGACCAAGAACCCGAGGAACTTGCCGGAGGAGACTCCGAAGGCACATTTCAATGGATTCATCCGCATGTTATACTGGCGGCAACGATCAAAGACCGCTTGAAGGTCGGTGAGGTGATCACTTTCCTTCCTGGATTTGATAATAAGATCGTCGACATAGTCTTCCACAGTATGGTGTATCATGTCATGGAATATTGCTGTCATAGCCCTTTGATACGTAGCACCCGCATTCTTGAGGCCGAAAGGCATAACTTTCCAACAAAAATTACCCATAGGAGTGCGGAAGGCTGTCTTGGCGCTGTCGTCGGGGTTCATGCGAATCTGATTATAACCTGCGAACCCATCCATGAAAGATAAAGTTTCATATCCGGCGGCGGCCTCCGTGAGCATGTCGATATTGGGTAGTGGAAACTCGTCCTTGGGGCACGCCCTATTCAAGTCCCGAAAGTCGATACAGACGCGGACTTGGCCATTCTTCTTTTGTACAGGGACGACATTAGCCAGCCAAATAGGGTGAGTGATAGGTTCGATGAAGCCTGCGCGCAGGAGGCGTTCAATCTCTTGCTTGATTTTCAATTCGAGCTCGGGGCGGAATGTCCGCGGGTGCTGTCGGCTAGGGGAGATCCGGTAGCAATGTTGAGATGGTGTGTGACTAAGGCAGGATCCAGTCCGGGCATCTCATTGTAGCTCCATGCTAAGACATCACGATACTCGTGTAGGAGGGAAACCAATTCCTCTCTTCGGCCGGGGGCGAGTTTTGTGCCAATGTAGGTGTGCCGCGGTTCTTCGCCCGGGTCGGCCAGGTTGATTTCTTCAATATCTTCAGCCTGAGGTCGAGGGCCATCCTCATAGCAAGGTGGTGCCGCGCCGGGGGTGAGGTCAGGATCTGGCTGGCAATGCTCGGCCGTGCGGCACCATTCAGTCTCTCCAAGGGGGTCGGGGTCGAGGGGGTCTGAGGAGGGACCGCCTGGAGCCCCTGCATACCGTCATAATTGATAGATGATCTTGCCGTCCTTGACGATACGTCGAAAGGCCGGCTCAGCCTTTTGCTTCTTGGACTTGGGGGAAGAAGGGGGGGAATTGGTCGTGGCAGCAGGCGGAAGCGGTGGGGTTGACCCATTATTCTTGTTACTTCTCCCGGTTTTGTCCTTGGGAAGCTTGTCCCCGCACAGCTCATCCCAGGTTGGCAGCCTGGTAGAATGTACATGAGTAGCATTCTCCCCATCCTCGGCGAAATTAGTGAAGAAGGAGGCCTCGGCGAAATAAGACTCGGCGCATTCAAAGGGGGCTTTGGTTGCAGGGATTGTCATTGCTACCTCATGTCCCGTAGAACCGGCTACCAGCTTCACACATTGATGGTATGTTGAGGGAACGGCCTTGTTGTCGTGGATCCATGGTCTCCCGAGCAGGAGGTGAAAGGCAGACTCGCTGTCTATTACGTGAAAAGTAGTGTCGCGACGGACAGTTCCGACCATGAGGTCGACGGTGATATGGCCGAGGGTCGACTGAGGACCCTGTCCAAAGCCGGTAATATTGACGGGGTCACGGATGATTTTCCTTGGGGGAATGCCGGCCTGTTGCAGGGTGATGAGGGGTATGATGTTGATCGAGGCGCCGCAATCAACCAAGGCACGACGGAAGCCCGTGCCATTAACAGTACACTCTAAAAACAGCGGCCGATTGTGATGCTCGATCGGCGGCGAGTCTTCATCCGAGAAGACTAAGGCCGTAGAGGGGATGTGACGTAATTCAGCCTGGGCGGCGAAGCATTCGGAACCGAGGCCGGTGGTGACCTCGAGCAGGCAATTGGAAAGGTAAGTCCGGGCGGCGGGTGAAAACCCCATTTCATCAAAAAAACTTTTGATCTTCGTCATCTGTCGAAGGGGAGGCATCGACTG